>JZKD02S0427101.1:165412-203930 GCA_000966675.3 Picea glauca
AAGGACAATACATATTATATTACATCAATAATAAATCAATCAATCCTTTAACATCAATCAATCACTTGACATCAATCAATCAAACCATTGGCATCAATGACAACATGATCCAACAGGTGCTAGAGAAACAAGAGAGTCGATGCTCTCAAACAAGTTACATCTTGTAAAAAAGAGGTAGCAGCCTCACATTGAGTTGGTGCTCAATTATAGATGATGTACAGAACTTAAAAGACTGCCTATCATTTCGAAGAAGAAGAGGTTTTCTCCCTCTATGGGTTTCCTCGTGAAAATTTGTCTCTGTGTATACCTTATGTGTGACTGATGCTCTTTACTTTTACTGTCCATATGTTCTATAATGTTGATGATCACTTGAAGAAAGATTAAGAATTTTTTAATAGACTTAAAATTGTTTAAGCTCAATAACAATTGATTCACCCCCCCCCACCCTCTCAGTTGTTTTAGTAATTTCAACACCAATCTGTCTCCTGGCTGCTAAAAGAAGCGAAACAAGACACAACCATGGATTAATTGATAGACAAGTATGAAAGATACATTTCAAAATTTCCCCATTGTAATTCATCAAATGTCACACACATTTAAATCAAGCCATGTTACATATATTCATAGTTTACAAAACACTTCACAGAAAATAAAAAGAAAAAAACCCAAAACAAAATCACATTTTATCATTATAAAAAATATCATTTTTAAACATGACTTGTTGTTGAAACAAAAGTTAAAAGTACAGATGATCTACATCATAATCAGATATACCACTTGGATTTTGTTTTTGGTGAATAGGTACAGATCATGGTTTGCACTCAAAATTTCAAAAACCTGAGATATGACCCCCACATTTTCATCGTACACAAAGAAAAAATAAAAACAAAATTCATAATTTACTCACGGGTATGTTTGAGATAATGGATATATGACACAAACCCTTGCCTCTCCCAGGGTCTATGCAACCTCCTGTTCAAGGATTGATCAATTTTGGAGTCGAATCGACTCGTAGTCTCTTGTTGAGCCCCAATTTTAGTTTACACAGGCCCTCCTTAGTTCTATGTGCAGGCTCTTTGAAAACCTGTGGGTGCTTTCCTAATACTCTTTCCCATTTAAAAGTAATTAAAATGACAAACACTATCTACCTCCTCTAGGCCCCTTTCCTCATATGACCTTGGTCTGTGACCTGGGACTTAACCCAAAATGTTTTAAGCTTTGGGCTTCAGGACTCTTGGAAGCCAATGTTCTCTTCCAAGATGTTGGAGTGATGTACCCCCAAACTCCCAGGATATTCTCCACATGTCCACCCCTAAATTGGTGGTCAGTATGAGTCCTCATCTCTGGCTTTGGACGACCTCCGGTCTACTCTCCCTTCTCCCCTTACTCTCAGAGAGCTCTTCCTCTTAATATAATGATTTGTCGACGTGTGTCCCTTCCGCGATCAACGGTTGCGATGAACTCCAACCTTAGGGATACAAGGTTCTTCCACCCTTTGCACAAGACAATACGCAAAGTTCCTTTCCTCCAAAACTCACGAATTTGTTGACACCTATCGACTGTGGGATAATGGTCATGATTGCTTTGCTCCTTCAATACTTTGGCTATCATGAATCCCTTTCACTCCCTTAAACCTCTAAATACACTAAGTGTCGAAGGACCTTGACGAATGTCCTTCACATAATTGTCTTTGATCTGATGGTCACCAGCTCCCTGGCGATATCCCATGGGATATTCACTATTGATTCTCCAAACTCTTCCCTTCAAAGGATTATAGTCATCGGCCCTCCTGAGTTTAAATTTTAGAGGTAAATGAAACCTATGTCTATCCTTTGTGTGCTACTCCTGCATTGTAAAGTGTTTGGACTTAGGAATTTCCTAAGTATCCCTCCTCGACACTTCTGGTTGCTATCTCTCATGAGATTAGGTTCTAGATGTATATGAGACCTCCTCCTTCCCTTTGTGCACTCTCTTTGAACTTTGGACGTTCATTCTTAGAAATATTTCTAAGCATTTTATCCTCAATGCTCAGATCGTTATCTCTCCTGAGCTTGTTCCTCTATAATTTTAGAACCTTGGGTGCACACCTTGCGGCCTCAAAACTTTGAAACATCTAACTGTTCCTCCTATGAACAATGAGTCTAGAAATGACTATGCCTACACACTCATTGTGTGGCTCTAGGTTTTTTCTCTACACTACCACTATCAAAGATTCAACGTTATCTCTCCTGAGCTTCTCTAAGTTAAACTTAATTCTTTCAACGTTCTCCTTGCGAACAATATGCACTCCTTGCATGAGCTCTCAAAAGAGAAACAATTGAAAATTATTCTAACTTCACAGACTCATGTATTTAATCATCAATTACATTCAAAATCACAAGAACAAGTAGAAACAAAGAATTTAAAATGAACAAGAAACATAGCAATCATTTAGATAAACATAGTAACAACAACACCAAACATTTGGGTCAAAGATTCTCTGTTATATTCATTCAAGTAATAAAATATACATACATGTAGATAGTTCTCCACTTCTCCTTCAACAAACTTGTACAATACTCATTGTCTCACACAGCGGCATCAACAACTCTCTCTTTCTCTTGCTAACTACTATTACACAATGAGTAGTAGATTTCACAAAATGATCAACAAAAACAACTTTTACATATGAGAGAAAACAACTTTTACTAATGAACAAGAAAATAAATTATATACATGAAGGGGCTTCTCGATCCTTCCCTCTTTCCTACCTACTACTCTCCTATCACATTAATGAGAATTTACAAAACAGATCAGAGCCAATATCGAGATCTATACAATACATCTATACATTAAAGATATTACAATCTAAAAGGATCTTTTGGGGATGGCCTCAGCCTCCAATCATTTATTACATATCTTTTCATTAAATTTCAAATTCAAAAAGGTGTTCTCTCCTTTGTGTAGTCCAAATCCTCTGCATGCATGCGTTGGATGATATTTTTTAATCTAGTTTGTCCTCCTTTTAATGTTGATGTAGATTCTCCTTCATCATACTCCTCTAGCCAAAAATTCATGGGCTCCTATCCATGAGCTCTTGCACTATCTTTCCTTTCTTTTGGATCTTTGTTTCACTTACCTAGTTGGCATCTTCTTCTCGATGGCCTTTCCACTTAACCAGATATTCAAAATAAGTCTTCCTTCTGGTCCTTTTTCCAATACTCTGATCTAAGATCCTCTCCATCAATGGCTTCTCTACTACATGCATTTGTTTCTCCCATATGATCTCCTTATGATTTTTTGATCCTCCTGTTTCATCTTCCCTGTAAGGATACAAGTATGCAATATTAAAAATGGGTGATATTCCCACATTGTTTGGCAGCTCAATTTCATAATCATTTGTTGCAAACTTTCTAAGGATATTGCATGGTCCTATCTTTTTCATTTTCAATTTGTTATATGTTCCCATTGGTAACCTCTCCTTCCTCAAGTGTGCCAAAACCTGATCTCCCATTTCAAATTGAAGCTCTCTCCTACATTGATCAACTCTATATTTGTACTTCTTGATGTTTTCATTCAGCTTCTCCTTGATCTGGTCATGAAGTTTTTTCATCTCTGCAACAAAATATTCTTCTCCTGCACTTCTGAACTCATTATATCCCAAATATCTCAATTTTGATATCTCCCTTGGGTGCATTCCATACACTATCTCGAATGGACTTTTTCCTGTCCTCCTATTTGGTGAATCATTGTATGCAAATTTTTCTTGTGGCAGAATATGATCCCACTGACTGTTATGTTCAGTGACTAAGCTCCTCAGCAAATTCCCCAAACTTATGTTTACCACCTCAGTATATCCATTTGTTGGAGGGTGATATGTTCAGTTGAAGGACAAATCTATCCCCAATTTCTTCCACAGTGTTCTCCAGAAATGAACAACAAATTTGGTTTTTTTGTCTAAGACAATGATCCTAAACAATCCATGTAGTCTCAAAAATTATTTAAATTATAAACTTGTTATGTGTGTAGCATAATTTGTATTATGGCATGGTATAAGGTGTGCCATCTTGGAAAATATGTCAAATACCACAAATATGGATTCACTTCCCCTCTGGTTTCTTGGTAATCCTAACACAAAATCCATGTTGGCATCATCCCAAGGCCTATTTGAAATAGGCAATGGCTGATAAAGACCAGTATTTTGTTTTCTTCCTTTTGCATACTCGCAAATTCTTCATTTGTTCAAAAATTTCTTCACTTCATAGCTCATACCTGGATAATAGTATGAGATACTCAACTATGATAATGTTTTATCATGGCCAAAATGTCTTGCTAGACCTCCACTATGATTCTCTTTTAATAAATTGTCTCTCATTGAGCATGTTGGTATGCACAATCTACTCCCTTTGAACAAAAATCCATCATGAATCAAATATTCCATCCATGGTCTTCTATCCCTTAGTAAAGGACTTGCACAGGATTCATAATCTTCTTTGAAGTCTACATCTTTACCATACATTTCCTTAAGGTGTTCAAACCCCAAGGTTTCCACTTTGAATTCTTTCATAATCAAACACCTCCTACTCAAAGCATCTGCAACCTTGTTTTCACTCCCACTGATATACTTGATAACGAAAGTGAAATTTTGAATGAATTCCACCCACTTTGCATGCCTCTAATTTAACTTATCTTGTCTAGTTATGAACCATAGAGCTTGATTATCACTATACAACACAAACTCCTTGGGAATGAGATAATGCCTCCATTTTTTCAAGTCTTGAATCACTGCATAGAATTATTTGTCATACGTGGAGTACTTTTTCTTGGTATCATTCAGATTCTCACTAAAATATGCTACAGGTTGATTATCCTGACTTAATACTGCTCCAATTAATACTCCAATAACATCACGACTTACCTAAAATGTCCTTCCAAAATATGGTAGAACCAAAATTGGTTGTTTTGTGATCTTATGCTTCAATATCCTAAAGCTTTTCTCACCCTATTTTTTCCACTTAAAATATTTTTGTCTCTTCTTCACAGTGTCGAATATTGGTGCACATATACCACTAAAACTTCTAGTGAATTTCCTATAGAAACTTGCTAATCCATGGAAGCTTCTTACCTCGAATATACTCCTTGGTGATGGACAATATTTGATAGCTCTCACCTTTTCTGGATCCATCTTCAGCTCATTTGAAGAGATCACAAAACCCAAATATATGAGTTATTTCTTCATAAAAGATGACTTATTTAAAATTACCAGTATCTTCTCTTGCTGCAACCTCCTCATCACTAATGTCAAGTGTTTCAAATGTTCCTCCTCAGTTTTACTGAAGACTAGTTTATCATCTAGATATATGATGACAAATTTACCTATGAAGTCTTTGAGTAATTCATTCATAAACCTCATAAATGTGATTGGGGCATTTTTTAATCCAAATGGCATAACAAGCCACTCATATAACCCTTCATTGTTTTTGAATGTTTTTGTTCCATTCATCTCATTCTCTCATTCTTATCTGATGATAACCACTTTTCAGATCTATATTTGAAAAATAGCTTCCCCCACTCAAGAAATCCATCAAATCATCCATCCTGGGTAAAGGAAATATGTACTTGATAGTGATCTTGTTGATGGCTATGGAATCTATGCACATTCTCCATCCTCCATCCTTCTTCGGAATTAATACAGTTGGTATTGCACATGGGCTTAAGCTCTCCCTGTCTAAACCTTTTTCTAACATATCTTGGACCTAGTTCTTGACCTCTTCATTTTATTGAGGTGTCAATATATATGTTTCTTTGTTTGGTAAGATTTCTCCTATAATAAGGTCAATGTGATTATTGATTCTCCTAATGGGTGGAAATGAGAAAGGTAACTTATCCACTACTATATCAGCAAAATTTTCCAATGGCTCCTGAATTTCTTCAAACATATCATCCATAGTAGTACTGGTAAGGATGACTCTGGGCTTTCTAACTAAAACAAAATGCATGTCTTGCTCCTTCTTGAATTCATTCAAGAAATCCTTCCCACTCATGAGAAGTATGCTTGGGTTGGCTTCTTCCTTCACCTTCTTATCCTCTATTGGCAGTAACATGTGTGTTCAACCATTCTTCTCTAGGGTGTAAGTGTTTTTCCTCCCATCATGTATGAAATTTTTGTCAAACTACCATGGTCTTCCCAACAAAACATGACAAGAATCTATGGGAATTACATCACACAAAATTTCATCCTTGTATCCTCCTATTTTAAATTCAACTTGGCATTGTTTACTTATCATTACCTGGTGTCCTTTTTGCAACCGTGATACCTTATATGGATTTTGATGTGCATTAGTCTCCATCTCTAGTTTTTCCACCATCTCTATGGATACTAAATTTTCAGTGCTTCCACTATATATGATCACCTTGCAAACTCTGTCCTTGGTCTTGCAAGCAGTCCTAAAAAGACTGTTTCTCTGTACTAGTGCTTCCACCTCTTTCTCTAGTTTCAAGAGAATTTTCCTCGTCATTAGGGATCTTCCATACTCAACAACTTCTGCCTCAACACTTATTTTATGTGCCTCAGAAATGTGAGCTTCTCCTCCTTCTTTCTTTTTCTCGGGACATTCCCAAGACATATGCCCTATTTTTCCACAGGCATAACATTTCATCTCTCCTCCTATACCTCTTACTCTTCCTCAAGGAAAATAATTTTGGCCACCATACCGTCTTCCTTGGGAACTTCCTCCTCTCTCTGTATGACTGTGAAACTTTCCAGTCTCATCTTTGGGCTTCAGAGCCTTTTCATGGAAAATTCCCTTACCTTTTCTTTGGATTTTTCCTTTGTCTCATTGGCTTTTATTTTTGGCCAACTTATCTTCTACTTTCAGGGTATCCTTATAAGAATCTTCAACTATCTTCATAGTCACCATGCTGATTTCATCCTGGATTTCATATCTTAGGCCATTAATGTATCTAGAAACCTTCTCTTCATCACTCTCATGGGGATCATCTCTGATGTTCAGCCTATAGAACTCTTTTGTATACTCTTTTATTGTCAAACCCTTCTATCTTAGGTTTTGCAATATCTTGAACATATTTATTTGATAGTCTTTGGGTATGAATGTATCTTTTAACTTGGCTACCATTTTGTCCCATCTCTTCATTTTATGTTTTCCTTTGCTTCTTCTGTCAGCCTGCAGTTCATCCCACCATAGTTTTGCATGCCCTTTTAGTATTGTGATAGCATGTTTTACCTTTTTCTCATCATCAACCTCCTCATAGTCGAAGTATTTGTCCATTTCTCTTATCCAGTCCAACAATTCTTCCACATCTAAATTGCCTTCATACATTGGGATTTCCATTTTTTCTCTAGATCCAAATTTTACAACAACTTTCAGCAAGCGTTCTTCTACAACATCTTCTCCTACAGCTCCTTCAACTTCCATTTCTTTACTTTCAAACTCACCAATGTCACCTACATCTGGTGCTATTCATTGTGCAGTTTCCATGGCATCTATCCTTGCAAGAAGTCTCCTCATTTCCTCCTCCATTGTTGGATTTTTCACAAGTCTGTCCCTTTGTCTTCTTGGTGGCATGGCTCTAATATTTCTTCAAAAAGATCCTAAATTATGGCTCTAATACCAATTGATGCAAACCCCCTACCTCTCCCAGGGTCTTCATGACCTCCCGGTCAAGGATTGATCAATTTTGGATTCAGATCGACTCTTAGGCTCTTGTTGAGCCCCAATTTTAGTTTACACATGCCCTCCTTAGTTCTCTATGCAGGTTCTTTTAAAACCCGCGGGCACTTTCCTAACACTCTTTCCCCTTTAAAATAAATTTAAACGTCGTGTGTTAGCTCCCTCCTCTAGGCCCCTTTCCTCATACGACCTTGGTCTGTGACCTGGTACTTAACCCAAAAGGCGTTAAGCTTCAGGATTCGGGACTCTTGGCAGCCAATATTCTCTTCCAAGCTCCCGGAGTGATATACCCACAAACTCTTGGAATTTTCTCCATGTGTCCACCCCTAAATCGACGGTCATGATGATTCCTCGTCTCCGGATTCGAATGACCTTCAGTCTACTCTCCCGTCTCCCCTTACTTTCAGAGAGACATGTCTCTGAATAGAACGATTTGTCGACACATATCCCTTCCACGATCAATGGTTGCGGTGAACTTTGGCCTTCGGGCTTCGAGGTTCTTCTACCCTTTCCACAAGCCCTTCCCCAAAGTTCCTTTCCTGTGAACCTCATGGATCTATTGACACTTGTCGTCTATGGACGAATGGTCATGATCGCTTCGCTCCTTTGGGAATTCAGCTATCATGACTCCCTTTCACTCCTTTAAACCTATGAATACACTAAGTGTCAAAGGACCCTGATGACTATCCTTCATACAACTGTCTCAGATATGACGGTCACCAACTCCCTGGCGATATCCCACAACATCTTCACTGTCACTTCTCCAAACTCTTCCCTTCAATGGATTATGGTCACTAGCCCTCCTGAGCTTAAATTTATGAGGTAAATGAAACTTATGTCTGCCCTATGTGCGCTCCTCGACACTTATGGTTGCTATCTCTCCTCAGCTTAGGTTCTAGAGGTATATGACACCCCTACCTTCCCTCTGTGCACTCTCTTTGAACTTTGGACATTCAGACTTAGAAATATTTCTAATTCTTTTCTCCTCAACGCTCAGGTCACTATCTCTCTTGAGCTTGTTCCTCTATAATTTTAGAACCTTGGGTGCACACCTTGCGGCCTCAAAACTCTGAAACGTCTAATTTTTCCTCCTATGAATAGTGAGTCTAGAAACAACTCTTCCTGCACACTCCTTGCATGGATCTGGGTGTTTTCTCTACACTACCACTATCAAATATTCAATGTTATCTCTCCTGAGCTTCTATGAGTTAAACTTAACTCTGTCAACACACTCCTTGTGGAAACTATGCACTCCTTGCATGATCTCTCAGAAGACAAACAATTGAAAATTATTCTAACTTCACAACCTCATGTATTTAATCCTCAATTACATTCAAAAGAACAAGAACAAGTAGAAACAGATAATTTAAAATGAACATGAAACATACCATTCATTTAGATAAACATAGTAACAACAACACCAAACATTTGGGTCAAATCTTCAATGTTCTATTCATTCAAGTAATAAAATATACATACATATAGGCAGTTCTCCACTGCTCCTTCAACAAACTTGTACAATACTCATTGTCTCACACAGTGGCAACAACAACTCTATCTTTATCTCACTAACTACTATTACACAATGAGCAGTAGATTTCACAAAATGAGAAACAATAACCTTTACATATGAGCAATAACAACATTTACTAATGAACAAGAAAATAAATTATATACATGAAGGGGCTTCTTGAGCCTTCCCTCCTTCCTACCTACTACTCTCCTATCACATTAATAATCATTTACAAAACAAATCAGAGCCAAGCTCGAGATCTATAAAATACATCTATGCATTAAAGAGATTACAATCTGAAAGGATCTTTTGGGGATGGCCTCAGCCTCCAATCATTTATTACATTTATTTTCATTAAATTTCAAATTCAAAAAGGTGTGCTCTCCTTTGTGTAGTCCAAATAAGCTTCATGCATGCGCTAGATGATGTGATTTACTCCAGTCTGTCCTCCTTTTAATGCTGATGTATATGATCTTTCATCAATATGGAAAACGTTGCATAATTGCATAACTGTATAACGCGACATTGCATGGAGATCATAAAAGAGTGTCTCTTTCCATAGAATTGGTGTTGTTTCTCTACTCCAATCTATTTTACATGCTACTGGAATAGTAAATAAATGAATTGACCTTTTTTTGTTTCCCCTTTGTTGTTAAAAAATCATCCAAGAAGAAGCCTCCTCCTCTACCTGGCGATATTGTGGTTTAAAGTGACATTGGTAGCCTTAGTGGCAGAATGAATTGACAGGAAACACTTTCGAACCTTAAACCTGGTCCTCCTCAAAATATAGAAGGAAGAAACAACGGAGGTGAAGCTGGCATGCGCAAATTACAATAGAGGTGAAGTAAATATAGGACATCATCGATTTGAACTATGCATGGCATCACATCATCACATAGAGCTATTTAAACACCCAACAAATCATGCAATTAAACATTGATCTATTTAAACTTTGAGTTTTGTGTGCAGTCTATGTTATCATCCAATTGGTTTCGTTGCAAAATGGAGTTTCATATGGCTAATTTATTCTTGTGCTATGTTTTCCTTATGTTATCCCCGTTTATGAAATCCAGCCCACCTGATCCTATGGTTGAATGTTCTGATGGATTTACCGGTCTAGTGGAGAGTTAGCCTTGGCAAAGGGGTCTGCATTTCTATTTTAACAGACTTTCTTGATATTATATTTGTTGAAATCAATCTTCCTTGTGCTAATTTTTCCCATGGTTCTTGTTTCTACAGATCTTCTAAGAATATTTTGAGAAGCTTGAGCTCCAAGAGCTATCCGGGTTCAAGTAAAATACTAAAAAGAAGAAATTTGATTCCCATATTGGCGACGATGAACTCATGGTTGTCGTGATTTATGAAAAATTGAAAATGAGGTTCGGATTAAGAACAGGGGTAGGCCGAAGGACGAGTTGGACTCATTTTCTGACGATGAAGTTTTAATGGATTTCGGAAGGGAAGAAATGAAAGGAGGAAAACAAGTTTTAACTGTATTTTTCTCTTTGCTTGTGGCAGAGGAAAATATGTTGTTTACAATGTTCAATAAGTGCATGTATTAGATACTTACTACAGAGTTATTCTATCCAATGAAGGTTGTTTTGGAAATTTTTGCACATGCTTATATCGTAGACCAACATAGCTCCTACAGGGCCCCTATAATATGCAGATGATATGGCTTTGAACCATTCCTGGCCATCCATGTCCCAAACCTGCGCTTTAATATCCTTCTTGTCAATTTCCATGGTCTTTGTTTGAAATTTCACGCTAATTGTTGCTTTGGAATTTTGAGTGAACTCATTTTTGGTGTATGGTGAAAGAAAATTTGATTTTCCCATCGTAGATTCGCTTATTAATACAATTTTGAAAAGATAATATTCACTTTTCTCATAGTTCACATAGGCCATTTTGGGTTCAAATATGGGGCAGACAAACAATAATGCAGTTGTATTCGATGAATTTATGAAAAAATAAAATTGAAAATCTATTAAACAAGACAGATTACACATGTATGAAACAAGACAGAGGCATTGATTTTTTAAAATAGAGAAGAGAAAACGAAAGTCCAAGTATGAAAAAAGAAATGTGGGAGACACATCCATACAAACAGTTTATAACACCGATCAGAGATATTGTGAAGAAAATTGTAAAATATTAAAAATGAATCGATATTACATCATCTTTAATATTTCCTCAATGACATATGCCTAGGATTAAGAAGAATCGCGCAAATAAACTCTGAATAGAAGATAACCGAGCCTTAAATTTGAAACGTTGGCCGGAGATTTGTCGAAAAAGGCGGAAATAATCAAAGATTCAACCATAAACGAATTTTTTGTTTAAAGATATGACTACGAAAGAATCACCAAACATAGAACAAGAGTGTTTAACAGACACTTAAAATAAAAAAACACTAAATGAAATTCATGACTTCAAAGGTCGGAGACTGGACATCGACCATTCATACTTTACGAATTTTATGTGTTTATTACCGACAACTCCTTGGTCATTGTTCCAAACTTTCTCATGTTCAATACCTGCACGCGTGGAATGTTTTAGAAGGATATTCCATAAAATAGTTCAGTTTTGATGTGAAATACAAATTCGCTAACCATAATGAGTCAATGGCATTACGGGGTTGTCGTGAATTAATGGGAGGTGGGATAAAAAAATGCAGGTGGAAGTGTTAGCACATGAAATGTTCAGGAGTAAAACATTATGACCTTAGTCCATGTAAGAGTCTTCGTGTCATGATAGTTTTCATAATCATGAAAGAAATAGGGGTCAGCATGGGTCACACCCCTGGTATTAAAATCATCATCATCATATTTATTGTCTCAACGATGTGTACAAAAGTTCCATTATGTCATTTTCAACCATTTGAAGTTCAAGTGAGATGTCAAATTTACTTACTGCCAACTCACCTAAAAGTTCACAGCATACCAAGAAGTACCTTATGCACTAATCTCTCATCATTACACTTTGAAAATGTGTCAGGGGATATCTAATCGTCTTTAGTGCATTCAATACATTATGATTTTCAGGATTATGTTAAGAAACAACTCTAACAATTTGAATGAAGCACACTACTAGAGTTTGAAAACTGGAGCTTCAAAGTGGTGTTGCGAACTGGTTGTAGTAGATTGAAAAAGATTGGATGTTTTATTTTAAGTCCAACTTGATTTCACAAAGCACCAGCATAAGTTCATACACACCAAGTACTCCTTTGACGATTACATGTTTCTTAAATGGTTGATTGAGAATGTAAAGTTGTTGTGTATTGTTCCTGAGCTACAAATTGTTAAATGTTCAATGCGTTGCCAACTCTTTGCACCATTGAAACCCACAGTTTTAGTGTTCTAAACCCTATCTATTTTTCAATATTGTTATCTCACAGGGTCATCCTACAGTTTCCTCTTGCAAACAGTAACTTTATCCACTTCGAATTTTGTGATGCAAACTGTGTGTTGAAAACCCTCTGCTTTACATAGAGTTGCTTCAATTTTGCCTGTTTGCAGCTTCATCCGAGTTGGATTTATGTTCTTCTTTTCTCACCTCCTACTCGCAGCATGTTCATCCTCCAACTATTGTTGTGCATACAATTACAACTTAAGTGATGATTTTGGGTCTTGAGCTAAAATTAACATCTTAATATGATTTCTCCAAGATTACATCATGTTTCAAGAGGTTTGTAGCGGGATCTGAAAGGTTTTTTCAACCTTCTTATGAAATTTTTGAAAGTTTGGAATCATTTTGGAGGTAAACAGGCACCTACAGGAAAGTTCGCAGTGTGTCCTATCAAAGGCATTGCGAACTGGTAATTTGGGACAATTTGTAGCAATTAGCACACAACAAAGTCATGTTTTAATCATAAATTTTAAATTTTGATATGGGTTCTTCTGAAATGTTTTTTGGAGATGAATCATAATATCATGGACTTGCTGAAAAAAATTCAACATGACCCAACTCATCGTTTGGGAGAAAATTGGAAATCATCACCGACAGGAAAGTTCATAGCACGTGTTATCAAAGGCATTGTAAATTCTAATAGTTTGATAAATTTGAGCTATAGAAGGGCTTCCACCTGTATGATGGGGTTCGAATGGTTTACTATGAGGTAGTTGGACATGAGGGACATGTATTCTATCATCAGATAAAGAAGCATGACCTATTTCAAAAGGAATTTATCACAATAGACAAGATCCAAAAAAATAGGAATTTGTTATGTTTTTGTTGGAATATTTTGTAACAGACTCCTAAATGGAGGAGGATCATATATAGCTCCTTGGTTTAAACCTACTTAGAGTATATAGAGATCATTCACTATATATGAAGGAGATTTTTATAAGGAAAATCTTGGATTCATGATCCAAGAGAGGAGAGAGTTGGAGGAGCAATTTAGTTGCTCATTTGTAAACCTAGGGGCTTGTTTGTAATCAACATTTATGTCATTAGAGATTCATGAGAGTTGTTTATCATATTGTATTCTTTGTTTTCCATTTCTCTTTTATACTCTTGCTTGAATATATTTCAGGTTTTGAGGATCATAGCTACCATTGATTAATGGATTCATGAACAACAGAGGATATGTTGTAGCTTGCCCATTAAATCATTGTTTATTGTTTAAGCAATCTTTAATCTGTTTGCAGAAAGGATCTTTGTACAATGGATGTTGTTCCTTTTTTCATATTCTCTATGCTTTTACTCATCATTATATAAAAAAATTATCTGGTATACAGTTTAAATGCATTTGACCTGTAGGATGTTATGACTCCATGCCTAATGGAATTCCTCTACAGATAGTTTGTTGCCCTCTCCCTTTCTTACTCAGTCTTGTTGATCCACTCAAGTATAAACCTGTTTTAAATCATTTATATTTTGATGGGTTCTAGGCTTACACCTACAACAGTCTAGGGGTGACTTCTAGGGCTAACAGGAAGCATTAAAGATCTGATAAATATTGATCAGATCGAATAAGTCAAGGAATATGAGGCAGTGGAAATAAGGTGGTTTCAAGGGATGGTTTCTGATAAACATGGTTTTAGAAAACCTATCAACCAGTTGACATGTTTTCTACAAAACTTGTCCCCGGATATGCCTTCAACATAAATAGTACTAGCATACCCCCTAAGAGGGAAAATGAGAATGTTGAAGTAATTTGAGAGGAAATTTCATATTAATGTTGTTAATTGGATTCATAAATATATTTCAATTAAAATTATTATATTTAAGGTTGGTCCATTATCTTGATGAATACCTCTTACCATAACTCTCAAATTGATGAAAAGATTAGTGCAAATATTCAGACTCAAGAACTTGATATATATTCTAGGTTAAATTATATAAGTAAATGTATAATCTTTAAGTATGAATTTATTTTAAAGATATGAGGTTTAAAAAGCCATAGTTTAAAGGTTCTATGTGTTGGCCATTTTTCGAGGATATTTGAGTTGCTAAGTCTCTATAATGTGAGTGCCCCATGGGTAAGAATGAATCCATTTATGCATTTAGAAATGTAATTTAAACAAAAAAAAATTGTGATATCATCTAGATTTTTGTTTGCAAGATTCTGGTGAAGAGGAAGGAACAAACCTCAAAACATTTAGACAACCTCATTTAAAAATAATATTTTTTGGTTGTGGATAAAAAATTTAATGATAATATTTTCATTCATAAATTAAAGATTTATAAAATAATATTAGGTTGTTCTCAAATTTTATAATCAAATGTAATATTGTTAAGAGAAGATGATGAAGAAATAAATTTGGTTTATCAAATTTTATGAAAGGTAAGAAAATACTTAGTTAATTTTGAACTTTTATTTTTATATGAAAAAAAACTTTAAAAAAAGTGTTTTTTAATTAGCATACTTTTTATTAACTAAAAATATATATATAAACATTGATATATTAATAAAGTAAATCTAGGTAAATATTAAAATATTTAATTCTAAGATAAATTTGAAAATAAGATATTTAATTTCAAGACAAATTACAAATACGAGATATTTATTTCCAACTTAAATTACAAATTTTAAAATAAAGATATATAATTCATTCATTGTCATTTTATTTGAGCTTACCATTTTTGTTTAAACAACATTTGTTCCAAATAATGGAGGGTTCATGCCTACTACGTTAGAGAAACTGTGTCGTACATATAGATTATATGTCTTAGGGCAAATGTTTCTTAATAATGATGATAATGAGATGTGTCGCACATATAAACTATATTCCTTATGAAAAATGTTTCTTAATAATAATGACTTTCCACATGAGGAGAGGTCATCAATTTATAAAAATTTCATTCTTAAAACTCTCTTGATATCTATTAATCTATAACTTTTTGCAAAGATAGATATCATTACCAACAAATGTTTTTCTTTTGGTTATTTTTTAAGAAATGAATGTCAATTAATGAATGTCAATTGTACATCAAGACTATAATGCACTAATAAAAAAAAGCTCTACATCAATTATGTCTTTTTTTTTTATTCATTTTAATTATATGACACCAAAATCTCATTGAAATTTTCAATGCTCTCAAGGTTTAATAGTTACAATTCTAAATGGAGTAATAATAATTTTAAAAAATGTTTGTATTTTGTAATTAGTATAGATTAGACTTTTAATCACTAAATATAACTTTTTTGGAATATAATTGATAAAATTTTGTTATGAATAAATTAAAATATGTTTAATACAGTGGTGTTTATTTTATTATTTTATAATCACAATTTCCAATACAAATTTAAGTGTCTAGAATACACTTTTAATCAATAAATTTAACTTCTTTGAATTATAAATATATATGAGTGAAGTAAAAAATGTTTAATAGGATGGTGTAACTATTAACTTCTATATAGTTTACTATCATATTTTACGTTTTTTTTATTATAAATAATATGTTGCATGTTGTTAATTTTATATTTATTTATTTATTATTAAAACAAAACATTATAACACTCAATTTTATATAATTATTTTAAATTATTTCATATATCAAATGAAAAGATAAATATTTATATAGGTACAACAAATTGTTAAAAAAATCTAACATAAAAAGAATTGAAATGTCAATTTCTTATGTGTTGGAGTATTCTTTCTTTTAAGTGTATCATGATGAGATAATAAAAAATCTTGACCTGAATTTCATTGAGTTTTATAGAAGAAGCCACATTATACAAGAGATATTCCAGATCAAAAACCACATTAAAGAAGTGATATTCTAGATTAAAAACAACGAGTGAACTTGTTGTATCATAATGTTTGTATATCCTAATAATGTTTGTCTAACGGAACTGACGGCCATGAAACCAATCAAAACCGGTGGAAACATAGCACTATAAAGGGGAATGCTTTGAATGTTTGTGTTGTCTAATATGAACGTGATATAGATCAGATTGGGAATTCTATGGATAGGTGCCCAAGACAGGTACACAAATCCGAGATGTGATAGGGTATTAACATGGTGCCATCAAACAAATGCATGATGAAAGTAGGCATTGTCAGTTAACATGTGTGCGTGATAGCTAGAGTGGAGTGGTATTGAAGGTCAATTCAATGGATAGAAAAGAGGTAGTGGACAGGTGGAGAGCAAAGGAGGTAGAGGTTTTGGTTAACAGGTTTAGAGCAAAAGCTCTTCCTTTATACATGTCTTCAACATAGTTAAATCCTTTAACCAGATTTTTTAACCCCCTTGTAGGCCCCCAGTTTTTTTTTAACTTCCACTTCTATGAAGAATTTTGTAGAATGAGAATAAATAAAAGATAATATTTTTTAGCTTCAATGAAAAATATGTTTTCTTTAACCCCGCATAATATTTCTTCCACAAAGTCATACAGTTGTCTGAATTCCTGAAATGTTAGCTAGAAAAACCTCTGTCCAAAACTCAATATTTAACATAGATGTTATTATTTTCAAGTAGCAATCATGGTGTAATTATAAATAATTCCATATGTATAAAATAAAATAAAATATCAAAGTCAAACAACTTAAATTTTAACTGAAACTTACTGATCAATTCTTTGTAGAAACTACAAACAAATACTGCGGCAGCTCCAACCTAAACCCAACTGATTATTTCACCACAATAGATGTGTACAAACTATGAAATGCTCCACGTTCCAACTTAATAGACCAGCCATCTCACCACCCAACCTTATCCAGAGAGAACTTCTTCTCCACTTGGAACCCCTGAGCTATAAGAGCTCACAAATAATACCCAAATGTAGCAATAGAGAGTTAATAGGAAAATTAAGGAAGAGTGATCAAGGAATAATATAATCCTCTCTTCCAACACCACTCAAATCTTACTCAAATAGACCAAGCTAACATGAATATCAAATTTAAAGTTTCCATAATTATTTCGACTGCATCTCGTTACCTTTCTGTTTGGTTCCCCCTCATACCATTGTGTCCTTCTATATATATAGGCATAGAAAGAGGTGACACCTCACCCTCTCATGCAAAATTAGGTATTTAATTCATTTTTTTAAATTTGAATTTTTTTGTCTTATGCACCACCCCCTCTAAGGTGCCATTTCCACATTTTTTGTCTTTTTAACTAAATATTTAATTAACCTAATATTCATCATCCCATATATCACTTTTAGATTAATTCTTATTATTTTTTTAATTAGTTAATTCACCTTTTTAATTAAAAATTATTAAAGTTAAGAGCCCCTCAAAAGTGGGTAAACTTGGAATTAAATTAATCCAAGGTTTAACCTAGGTTGAATTACTTGGTTGATTTAGACCCCTAAGTGTTGATGATCTATCAGAGAATAGGGATTATGCACCCCTATGTCATGCCTCTCCAAACTTATTAGGACTCAACGCTCTTTCGTTATACCTATGATTCCATGCCCTAGTATATTTAGAAATGTGTGCCCTAATCTATTCCATAGATCATGTTCGCACCTAAATTTTAACTCCTCGCCAACTTTGCTAGCTTGTTATATTTTGTATCAAATTCACCAAATGATTAATTCTAGTACCAATCTTTATATATACAGGCTTCTCTATGTTTTTAGTGCAACTTCAAGTACTAGAAAAATAGAATTCAATATTGATCTATGGATTTCAAGGAGCTGAGAACTTTCATTCGTCTAGGTTTTTATAGGATACACCATTGGATACATAATGAGCCTGGCAGGGATTCAATTTGATGATATGTTAATTGTTTCTTTGCATACACTCCATCCCCTTGGTGTCTATTCAATTATCTATGCAGAAATTAGCTCACTGCTAGTTCACAAATATAAATCTCGGTTTCATTATTCTCCTCTTGATGGTCAGTATGGTTATGGCGAATATTTGCAGTGGAAAAATCTATTTTTCACACTATCAAAGGAGGGAATCTTAACGAGGGTTAATGCTATTCATTGAAGCCTAAATTTTCAAGACATGGTAGCATTCCTTACAATATTTAATAAGATACAAGTGATCTTAATCTTTATGGAAAAGGTTAACATGAAAAGATCTTTGTTTCCAGGGAAGTGTGTGTTATAACCCTGATTTGCACCAGACATGCTTACCTGGCATCAGGCCATCTCAGATTCCTTCTTTGCCAAAACACTGTTGAACAACTCTTCTTAAAAACACCTTTTATAAAGGCCCATGCGCCCTGCTCCATTATTGCATGCGTGTACACGTTAGCTGACCCAAAACAGCCCGCGTGTACCTACAAAAGCACGAAAAAAGAAAGTTGTTGACGGAACACACAGCTTTGGGTGAGTTAACTAAACCTTTCGGCCATGCATGGCCGAGGTTTTGACCAAATACCTAGATTCTTCTAGCCTATAAAAGAAGGGTTAGGGGTCCCATTTGGAAGAGGAGAATCATAGTAAAGAAACTATACCCGATTGCGCATTCCCTTTGTCCCAACCCTTTAGCCATCCTTGTGCAAAGAGAAATATAAAGGAAAGAAGTTGGAGGACAGTTGAAGAGGAGCCCAGGACCAGGTTCATGGAGCAGTGGTCGGCTTCATCATTGTAAGTTGATTTGTTGAAATTAATAATAAAGAAGTACATTTATCGTCCCACCATATGAGGTTTTCATGGTTTATTGCATACATGTTGATTGAATCTCTAACCCATTAATCTATATATCAAATGCATGTGGAGTTCTTTGTTTGCTTTGTGTGAATGCAAATCAGCCTTGGGAGGAGAGATACAGTCAAAGAGCAATCAAGCGTGAAGAAGGATCGATATCAAACGCCCGAAATAAGGTATGCTCACTTGATCCTCTTAACTACGTATTTGCTTAAGAATAATGGGGATTAGGTCTGGGACGATGGTAGAAAGTAGGAATCTTTAGGTATTTTATGCATGCATAATAAAACCCTAAGTCCTTAGAGGGATTTCCCACTCACAACAGAATTGGCGACCATACTGGGGAGATATCTAGGGTTTCTGGGAATATTTTTTGGGTATTTTTAAGAACTGGTTTCATTTCCCGTTTTTAAAGTTTTTGCAAAAGTCTGACCTAACAGAGATTCTAGTATTCCATACCAGTTATCTCTATTTCTTTTCTTGACTGTATTTTTTTTCCCAGACCCATAGAGGTACACGCGGAATGTGTAAGGTCTGCATGCGTGTACCCGCACCCTACATTCTCACAACCCTCGTGTACACGCTAGCTGAGGAAGTGTAGTCGTGTGTATGATTCCAGAAAATTTCTTTTAGAGAGGCAGTCATCCTCTTCCCTGTCAGAATTAGTCCTTCTCAGGAGTTTTCTGTAACTCTTTCTAGTCTTTGTTGTTTGCAGTCTATAGCTTAGGTTTCACCTCGGATTGGTTTGTTCTATGAAGTTTTCCTTGAATTGTTTTCTTTTTTCTGTTAAAGTAAGTGTCTGAGTCTTCAAGAGATTTTGGTTCTCAGTACCAGTAGTCTCTGCCTGGGCTGGCTTACTTGGATTTTTATTTGTCTCAAAGTCTCAAATATACACGCGGCATGTATAAGGCCAGCACGCGTGTACATGTTCTCTGACTTTACACAGATCATGTGCACACGCTTACTATTGAACTGTCAGCAGTGTGCTTGTGGAGAGAATTTTTGTTGAAGGTGAGGCAGTCATCCTTTCCTTTGACAAGAGTTATACCTCTCAGGTTTTTGGGTCTCTATCATAGCGGTCAGTAACTTAGGTTTGATCACAGCAATATATTTCTTTTTTCATTTAGAAGTTTTCCTCAAAATTTTCTTTTATAGGGTTTTTAGACAAGTGTGAGAGTCCAATTTTAATTTGCTTGTGTGTGATTTTTAAAGTGACTCTTTGCGATCTGTGCTTAGGCCAAAAGTTTTCTTGGTTTTGACTTGTTGAAATTTTTCCTTTTTGCTTTGTGAGCATTCAAAAAAAAAAAAAACTTTTATTTCTTTGTTTGGTTAAAAAGTGTTGTTTTGCATTAGTAACCAGGGAAAAGTCTTTTCTTTCATAAGTTATTGACGATTTACTTAGATCATAAGTAGCTCGTAGTCAAGTGAAATCCTGCTTTGAGTTTTTTGTTCAAAGATCTTAGAAAAAATAAATTGTTTGTAGCTTTCTGTTTATTTTTCTTTTGTCTTTCAAACATCACTAGTTTCACTTTCATAACCTTTGAATTAAGACAAGCCATAAAAAATTAACGCTAAATCTAAAATTCATTAGAATTTTTATGTTTTTAGGGTCAACCAACTAGTTTAGGGTTAGGGCCTTGAATCAGGTTGGAGAGGAAACTCTTGAAGGCCATTAAAATAAAACATTGGAGTCTGAGTTAGGGAGTGTCAAAGTCCAGTATCGTGAAATTTATCTGGGACCCCCCTCTAACACAGGGGATAAACACAAGGTCACGTGCAGAAAGGTAGCGTAGATAACCCCTACAAAGATGGACCAATCATAGTGGAGAACACATATAGAGGGCTTGTCTTGGGATTCCATCGATTACATTTGCCACGGAGCTTCATGGGTCTCGAATCCGTTCGATGTCTTCAATTTTCTTCCAGACCACTTGCTTTCGATACCCTTGACAGGTTTCAGGCTCGATACCCTTCTCATTGTGGTCTACCCGACTTTCGACTGTACCCGCATGATGATTGTTCACGCGCTGGCAACCTAGTTGCCTATCTTTTTAGTGACATACACAGGTGACTGCGAGGGTATATCGCGGTACCTAGGATAGAGATTGGGCCATGCTTTGCAGAGTATACCCGAAGGGTGCTTCCATGTTCGAGTTGCACTTGCACTGGTAAGTTTCTCTAGTGTTGGTTGTTGTAACTGTCCTTCCAATTACTTTAGTGTTTGCTTGTTTTATCTTGTAGGGACTTTTTTAGTGTGTGTTGTTTTTTGAACGAATAGAAATCCCTAGAGTGTCTTTGATCTTCTCACACAGTGGAGGATCATGAGCTCCACCGGTCATGAAGAATTTTGGGCCTATCACCGGTTACACTAGAGCCACCTCCGCCACCACTAAGGCGAAAGCTAGATCAACAAGCGCCTTTTGAAGCGATCGGGTCACAAGAAATTGTGCCTGACCAACATCTGGAGGAAATGACCGTTTTAGACTTTAGAGCGAAAGCTCTTGGTCCACCTGACACCCCGACCATTGATCTTTCAGCACCCATCATCGTATTGTTTCACCCTTACGAGTGTCATATAGTGTCCCATGCAACGATGGAACCAAATGTTGTCACTCCTTCTGGGAATTCTTCAATTCCCACTATGGTTGTCACCACAGGAGAGTTTCCACCTCCTAACCCACCATCACCGATCCAAGCCACCATGGTCTCGACCGCCTCTACCTCACACAGTGGTTTGATCTCGTCTATGGTGGCGGTCACAACCCCTTTCACACCAAGTGCGATAGGCCCTCCGTTCTCATACAGGATGCCTAGCTCAGGTACAAGTCATGTACTTTCCTCCTCCACTTCACAAACTTTAGGTTTGGGGGTAGGGAGCTCTAATAATCCTCTGCAAGGCCACATGGGGGGCACTTCAGCTCCTTTTAATGATTTCCCTTACAAGGGAGGTCATATACCTCCTTCGTCCCCTTTGCTCGATGGTATGCATCAGCAATCTGTCGGACCACCTACACGCCATAGTTTATTTGGAGCAAGGATTCAAGGACCACCTTCGCATAATATGTCGGTAAGTTCGACACCATTTTCTTTGTTTGGTGCATTTGGTAACAACGCCTTCTCGTCAACTACTTTCCCGACTGGGGGCAATCCCAGTTTCGGACAACCTATTCCTATGCAAGGTACTATTCCTGCACAGGGGGCAAACCCAGGAACTTCTTCTACAACAGGGCCTTGGAATTCTTGGCAGGGATCCGTTCCCTCATCAGAAATGTCGATCTGGGGAAATTCTTTTCACAATCATTGGAACCCCGGACAAGGTACTATTCCTATCCCCACGGGATCGGCATGGGGCAACCCTTCCCAAAGTCCTCTGAATGTAATGCACGCCCAACCATCTACGTCCTATTTTGGGAATTAGCTGATGATGTCTCCTCACACGCAGAATCCGTACGCTGGTCATGGCCATGGTTTTTACCAGAACCTAGGCCAGCAGCCAAACTTTTCCTTGCAACCTGGTGCCAGTCAAAATCCAAGTCCCTTTTTCCCAGGTTATCACCAACAACCCAAACTACCTTTCCTAGCAACCTTGCATTTTCTAGACTTGAAAAGGTTGTTGAATGACTCTATCTATCACGATCTGCATTGGCCCCCTATGCTGATGAAGTTTCCTTCGGACATACCAAAGTTCGAAGCCAAGCCTAATGAAGATCTAAGAGATCATGTGACTACCTTCCATCTTTGGTGCTCATCTAACTCGTTGAAAGACAACTCCGTACGGTTGCGATTGTTTCAATGTACTCTCATTGGGAGTGTCGCGAAATGGTACATTGAGATCGACCGCTCAAGATACTCTTCCTTCGGTGAATTGGCAATGGTTTTCCTAAACCATTTCCAATTACCTGTGAGATAGCCAATTTTTCACAAACAAAAGCAAACCATATCTCTGATCACATTCGAGAATGGAGATGCCAAAAGAGTTTAATTAAGGTGCCAGTCCCACCAGCATTCCTTCTCGAGTGGTTCCTTAAGTCTTTGGTCCCATAGTTATCCAAAGACGTCACGACGTCGGGAGTATTTTTCGAAGAAGACGCCATCATGAGAGCTCAACAGCTTGAGCTAATCTATTCTCAATCTGGTTTATTATATGAGATCTTTCCAAATGCGCCATGCTCAATACTTGATAAAACAAGACAGAGAGTTGGACCACATGCCAATGGTATGGTTGGTTCAGCACAAACAAAGCCCACTAAGCAACTGATGAAGCAATTGCAGCAATTTTCTATACAACACACAGTGGCTAGCCAAACTACTATTTTGGATGCTCCCCCTACTAAAACGTCGGATGTACACATAGTGCAATTGACAAATACAAAGGCCACCCAGTAGCCTGAAGGAAAGAAAAAACAACGAAAGAAGGGTAAGGGGGATAAGAAACCCACTAATAATGTTGGTGGGGGAAACACTGAGAAACGAAAGGCGAGGTATCCGCGCAACCTATATGCAGAAGACCACCAGACCCACCAATGTCCTCGGCTTGCAGAGGCCCAAATGTTTGTGACATAGCAACAGCCTGTTGTGTTAACCAATCCATTTCAGCATGGGAAAAACTTAACCCAAGCCTCTACAAGCGCGGAAGGGGGTAGTCAAAGACCCTCTCCGTCTTCGAACAATCCCTCCATGAATGTGTATATAATGAAGGGTGATTCTTTTATATCGACTAGAGCACATGACTATAGTAAACCAAGCACTTTTGAGAAGGGAAAAGAAGCCAAACTCCCATCTCTTCCTCTACATATTGAGAAGACTTTGGTCGAAACAATGACACGCATCCCAAAAGGCACGTTCAAAAAAGATTCTCACAACCCAAACATAAGGGCTGCCCAGAACTATTATGTGGTGGAGGATTTGTCTCAAACCCCTTGTGCGATGTCTGCTTTGGAGGTCCCCCAAAGCTTCCCTTCCCAAAGAAAAGCTTTGTTAACTGCTTTAGGATCTACCGAGACTTGTAATCTGGGTACCATCATGCTGGATACAACTGACTTAAAACCTTGTCTTCATTACCACGTAGCATTTCATATAGTAGTGTCTCACCCCACGAAAACTTTTACTCGAAATATTTTCCGCATAGTGGTTGATGAGGGCGCATCGACATGCGTTATGTCATTGGCATGTTGGAAGGCCATTGGCCAACCCGTTTTGTCTCCATCACCTACTCTTCTCATTGATTTCGACGGTCGTTCATTCCAACCACATGGTATCATTCCCTCTTTCCCAGTGCAGTTAGGAGGGAAGACCATGTGCGTCGAGGTAGAAGTAGTTGACGCGTCCCTCGACTACAATCTCTTGTTAGGAAGGAGTTGGACTTATGCCATGCAAGCAATGGTTGCTACAGTTTTCTGGGTCTTGTTGTTCCCACACGAGGACTAGATTGTGACCATTGATCAATTGTCTTTCTCTAGACTTGACCCTTCATTGGGGGTGTCTGCAGTTCTGATGATTGATAATTCTCAACCAGGTGTAGTCAACGTAGGGGTTGGTTTGTGCCCATATTTGATGGGTACCTTCAATTACCCGCCCCCTCAAGTCGATGTCAAGTTCATATCCAACCACCATAAGGTTGAGATTTTCCAAGTTTCTTTGTTTCGCATGACTTACTTCAACGATCCGTGGATACTTCTTTCCCCATTGGCAACGATGGATGGGACAAGGCATCCGGTCATGTCCATGCCCTTGTCCACAGTTGAAGTATCGTACTCTTTAGTTCAGCAAGTTTCAGCCAACACAGATCCAACTTCTGCACAAGAGTTAGATCCGCTTATAGAGCCTATTTGGGCTCAAGGTTCTCTCACTGACACTAATTCATTAGACTTAGTATTTCCCTTCGACGAAGTAGTAATTGAAGCAATGACTAGTCTAGACAAACCCTAGGATGATCTTCATCATAGATCATACTTCCTCCCAGAGTTAAGCATAATTGAAGCCGGAGATTTCACCTTGACTATGACTGGAGATAGTTCTTGTCCTATTAATCCCTTAGCTACACACAAGGTCTATGTTGAGGGTAATATGGCAACCATCATTGAAACCATACCAATCAATATCTCTAGAACCCCTGGCATCGTGGAGAATGTTTTCTTCGGAGCTGACTACTCCCTCAGAGAGATTCAAATCTACACAGATCTATTTTAAGAATTCCACGATGTTTTTGCCTAGTCTTACGAGGAAATGCCAGGCATCGATCCAAAAATAGTCTAACATGAAATCACAACTTATCCATATGCCAAGCCTGTTCGACAGAAGATTCGTCTATTTAATCCCAGGAAAGCAGCATCCATTAAGGTTGAAGTTGAGAAACTGCTAAAAGTTGGTTTTATCTATCCTATCCATCTGACCCAATGAGTGTCAAATCTTGTGCCGGTCAATAAAAGACAAGGCACGATTCGTGTATGTATAGAATTCCGTGATTTGAACAAGGCCTGTCCAAAAGATAATTTTCCCACACCATTCATCAACCAAATAATTGATGAATGTGCAGGTTGCGAGGCCTTCTCTTTCATGGATGTTTTTTCGAGATATAATCAAATACAAATCAAACCCAAAGACCAGCACAAAACGACATTCATTTGTCCATGGGGTACATTCATGTATCGTAAGATGCCCTTTGGTCTCAAAAATGTTGGAGCGACCTTTCAGCATGCCATGTTTTTTTCGTTCCATGACCTAAAGCATATAGTCGAGGCCTATTTAGATGATTTAGCATCTCGATCTCACAAGAGAATGGATCATCCCACACACCTCTGACTTATCTTTGAGCGTTGTCGCTACTTCCAGATTCGCTTGAATCCAAACAAGTGCAGCTTTTGCATAACATCAGGACATTTGTTAGGTTTCATAGTGTCAACAACAGGGATCATGGTCGATCCTCTCAAGGTTGAGGAAATAATTCGATTGCCTCCCCCACGCACAATCCTTCAACTTCAGAATCTATAGGGCAAGGTGAATTTTTTAAGACGTTTCATCGCCAACTATGCCTAGATCACAAAGGGCTTTATGTGCTTACTGAAGAAAGACATTCCTTTTCATTAGGATGATGCCGCTCAACGCTCTTTCGACACATTGAAACATGCCCTCATGACTGCCCCTCTACTTCGGCCACCTAACTATAACAAAGATTTATTATTATACCTGGCTACAACAAAGTCAACCATCGGCATGGTCTTAGTTCAGGAAGATGACTTGTTCTCAGAATATGTGATTTATTACCTGAGCCGAGGCCTCGTAGGATCAGAACTCAATTATTCTCATATCGAAAAACTTGTGTTGGCAGTAGTCCATGTTGTTCAACGGTTCTATCATTATGTTCTATTTCGCAAGACCACCGTCATCGTTGTCATGAATGCATTCCAATACATGTTGACACAACGGGTAATAGGTGGAAAGATCGGTAGATGGATAGTCCTCCTCCAGGAGTTTGACTTATATTTCGTTTCAGTGAAATCCAAAAAGTCATTGGTCTTCACAGAACTTATTTCGGAACTTCCGGTTGAGTCAGGTGATGGTGTGCCCGAAGAGTTGCCTATCAGAGGAGATATGTTTTTTTATCACATCTTCGGATCCCTGGTACGGAGATATACTTATCTATCTCTAGAATTTGAAGTGCCCCACCTCTTCTTCTCATGATGAGCGTTGAAGTATACGCCATCAGGCTAAGAATTATCTCATACTCGATGATACATTGTATCGAAGAGGTGTAGACTGCGTCCTGCGTCGATGTATCACTCACGAAGAAGTAGTTATCGTGATTAACGATTGCCATACCGGAGCTTGTGGAGGTCATTTGTATGGGTTGGCAACAACCCAAAATATTTTATGAGCAGGTTACTTCTTGCCGACACTAATCAAAGATTGTATCGAATCAATCAAGAAGTGCCACCCATGTCAGATCTTCTCTCGAAATATGAGGGCACATCCTTCTCCCATGTTTCCTGTCATCACAGTTGGTCCCTTCACCAAGCATGGGATTGATTACACTACATGAAACCCTCCTTTATCAAGGGGGCATCGTTATATCATTGTAGTCATAGACTACTTCATGAAGTGGGTCGAAGCTATGCCAACACTTAAAGATGATGGAGAGACTGCGGCTCTCTTTTTATTCAACCAGATAGTAGCAAGGTTCGGCATCCTGAGGGATATTGTCACTGACCATGGCAGTCACTTTCAGAACCAGATGATGACCGAGTTAACATCAAAGCTTGGGTTGTGGAAATAACATTCGTCACCCTACTACCCCCAAGCAAATTGTCAGGTGGAAGCTGTAAATAAATCTCTTAAGACCATCCTACAATGAACGATCAAATAAGCCAAGTCAAATTGGCATTTGATGTTATACTCGGCATTATGGGCTTACTAAACGTCTGTTAAGACTGCAACCGGTTTCTCACCTTTTCAACTTTTTTACGAGATGGAAGTAGTCTTTCTTATCGAATTTTAGATCCCGTCCCTAAAGTTGGCAGTACAATTATTTCCAGACACTTCTCCACTTGAAGAGCGGTTATTATACCTTGAGAAGCTAAATGAGCAGTGTCGTGATACGGCCATGGCTAACGAGGCTCACAAACATAAATTCAAGTGTCAATATGATGGTCCATTCGTTCTCGGATTTTCTCTGAAGGCGACCTTGTCCTGGTCTATGACCAAGATAAGGACCCCCTGGGGGAAGGAAAATTCAAACCCATGTGGTTCGTACCTTTCGTCATAAAAGAGGTTCTAAAAAAGGGCGCTTATCGTCTGGTTGACTTTGAAGGGAATGCTTTGGAAAAGCCTAGAAATGGGCTCTACCTCAAGAAGTATTACTCATAGGCAGGTCACCATGGGTAAATTTTTGTAACATATGTATAGTCTTTGTACTATTACTTTCTAGTAACTTTTAGTATTATGGACGTGTCAATTTTGATGTTATATTTCATCACTGTGGCAGATGTGAAGTGAATCTGAGGTGTTCATTGGGTATGCAGATGGTGCTATCCGGCACACTAGGAGGCTTGCCTCCGCAGCTTGGGTAATTTTTACACCTCAAGGCCAGTTATTAGCTTTCGGAGGTATATGCTTAGGTGACACCACAAACAATGTCGTCGAGTATAGTGAAGTTATTGAGTTGCTTCGTGACACCCTGTCATTTGTTATCTCTCATCTCTGGGTCTATCTCCATGCTTAGCTGGTTGTGTCTCAGTTAAATAGAGTCTACCGTGTTCATGATCCGACTTTACACCGACGATTCCTTAGGGTACGTCTCTTAGAACAAATATTTGATTATATTACTTATTTTCATGTTCCTAGGAGATTAAACCAAATTACAAATACTCTAGCTAATCAAATTTTAGATTGGCATCTCGCACACATATGAAAGGACATACACATAAATATGTAAATACATTTTTAAAGGCAAAAATGATCCATAAGACACAAAAAGACATAAAAATCCATATATAATATCATAGTCACCAGAGTACATAGGTGGATGCAAGTGCCTCAATAGTATGACCAATAACGAGTCGTGGGGCTTATGCCCTCAAAAATATATACAAGTAGTGCTCTCAGCACGTGAAAAGTCTAGCTAAGGTCAGGGCCTGTGGGCCCTGTTGTACTAATCAACAGCGTTTTCCAAACGCCTAAACAATCGGACCCACATTCGTGGTGACTCCACTACATGAGGCTGTAGAGATAGTGGAAAATCCTCAATCTCTACCATAGGAACTGTGCAAGTGAGCGAGGTAAAGTTTCGCTCGACTCATCTCAACACCATCTCAGCCTCCCCGATTGGAAGCTCTCCTACTGCTGTTGGTCCCCCTGCGGCGGTAGGTGCAGCCCCTGGCCGAGGACAACGCATGTTCCTTGCATAGTCCGCAAGTCACACTGGTCCCACATATCCACACAACAGACACATATCTGTCAAATACTCTGGTATAAAAAAAATGATATATAAAAAAGAAAACATAAAAATTACATATGTTTCACAAAAAAAAACAACAACAACAAAACAATGATGTAAGCTTACCCATCTCTCCTCGCTCCTCACCAGGAGGTACTGGTACCTCAGGATCTCTCGAGAAATCAATCCCAGCATAAGGGTAATCCTCTATGACTGGGATCTATCGCGAAAACCAAGCGAAGAAATCATCGTCAAAGGACTCATTAGTCCTTCCACAACCCTGTCGTTGGACTAAAGCTCAGAACTCTTTCAAATAAGAAAGAGCATAGAATGGTCCCGAACCCGAAGTTCCTTTGCGTCTACAACTGACAATCAGTCAGTTGCCTCTTCATACAATCTAGTAGTGTAGTGCTCCAGTCAAATATTTGTGCATTTAAGCACTGGACTGCACAATTCATCTATGCACGGGACACCTGATGTAGAGCCACAGAACCAATCATCCGCCCAATAAGAAACAAAATTGCCTGCAACGATAAGTCAGTGACCTTGCTTATGGGCACCTGTGAGCTCAATCGGTCTATACAAGCCTCACAATAAAGTCTTATCAATTCCGATATGTTATGAGGCCCCGAAGGAAGTGTCCGAAAGTTGACTAGTTCCCCTCTCCTAGAGAGGCCAGTCAAAAAATATATTCCCTCTGTCGTAGGCACCAGTGACTTCCCCTCTAACATAAAGGCCTCTGCATCAGGATGTCAATAATCAACCAAGGCATTCAGTAGCCTAGGTTGTGTCCACATAAAAGGACATAAGAAGAACTTGAACAACCCATATTGCATTAAGGCAACCACGGCATTGGGGTTTTCCCTGACCAACTCACTAACCTCCTCATGCTATCTTTCCCTCCAGTGAACATACATCCTAGAAAACACCATTTTCAGGAGGGTTAACCCTTGTTTTTTTTTAATTTTTTCATTCAATAAGGGGGTCCATGCGGGTTGTAATGATGACAGTCATGTGTACACGTGTGCAATTTTTACTCTGCCCGAATGTACACGCGGTCTGTCATAAGATAGCCCGCGTGGACCTAGGGCCGACCTTTTGAAGGTCGACGCCCCCCCAAAACTTGAAACCCAAAGCATAAATAAAGATTTAAATTGCAAGAGGAGAGAGTTTATACTTACTTGGTCCAGACAGATGGTCGTTTCATCCACTATAGCTCCCGAAATCACCACTTTTATCAAAGGGGGTTTTTTGCTCCAGAGTCAATTTTCAAATTAGCAATGGTGATAGTGAGCTGCTAGCTTCTATTTATAGACTTTTTGGCCTTTTTTTGTCACTTTTTTGGCCCCCCTTATCATTTTATTTAAGCCAAAAACCATTTAGAGAGATTCAGGAGTTTCATTGGAAGGGTATGATCAGGTATTAGGACCTTTTTTGGAGTTTTGGGTAACTTTTGACGGTCCGTGGAAAAATCTCAGATGATCAACTTGAGCATGTAGGTTAGGTTTCCTCCCTAAATTTTGTATCTTTTTGTCTTTATCCCTTTTCCATAGGATCGATCCCATCAGGTTGCGACAAAGAACCATCATTGTTGATTTAGAAGTGTCACGAGTTGGTGATAGAGCTTACTGGAACATGGATGCCCTAGGTAGATCTTGGTTGCATCATGGTGTCCATGCTGTCTCTAATCACTGTAGGCTTGGGAGTCCTTGTTGTTTTTCCTGATTACGGGTTTGAGCCTCATTTGCATGATTCCTTTTCACTCTTGAACTCACCCTCGGGACTCCCAAAAGACAAGATGGATCTTCTTTTAAGCCCTTTTCAGACCCTCTAAACATGAAAAGACTGTTGAGCGATCTTGTGGCCTTTCACGCTTGTTAAACTAAAATTTGAATTCACGTTTGTCTGGTGGTAGTTTACCCCTTTTTCGGTCCGAAAGGTCAACTGTACGAACAAAGGTATACTCTAAGGAACTTCAGTTCTCTAGAAGAGTACTCTCAGGTATCATTTTAACCCTTTTTCGGGCCTGAGGGACTAAATGTATGAAAAAGGAACCCCCATGGATTCCATAGTTAAGCTCTTTTCAGACTCCCTAAAATTGAAAAGATTGTTGAGTGACCTTATTCTTTCATACTCATTAAAATCATCCAGAAGAACATTCCTGACGGAGTCCATCGTTAATCTTTTTTCAGACTCCTTAAAAATGAAAAAATGGTCGAGTGATCTTGTCTTTATCACACTCATTAAAATGGTTTTGAATAGACATCTTGTTGGTGCTAGTTTACCCCTTTTTCGAACCGACTAGACTACCTTCAAAAAAGGTACCCCAGTGGAGTCTCCTTTTACATTTTTTCAGACTCTCTAAATATGAAAAACCATCGAGCTTACCTTCTCTAGGCTCGTTAAACTCACATCGAAGGACGTTACCATTGTGTATTTTATTAATCGCATTTGCATACCTGTGTTTTGGCCTCATTCCAGGTCCATGTTGCTCTCAACTAAACCATCTAACGCATGCCTTATACGCAAGCCCTGTAGCACTTTTTCTCTGCGTCTTGACACCTTTGGCCCCTAGAGGATTTTTCCCGAGTGTCCTTACTTTTAACATCAGTCTTGTCCCTGTGCCTTGAACTTGTATGTTTGCAACACTCTTTCCTCCATTGCAACTTAACATCCTTTTATTCTTTTTCCAAAATTATTGAAAAAAGGAAAAAAAAATTAAATATACCCCAAAAAGAGGAAGGGAAAAGTATTTTCTTTATTGGCAGCACCATGAGTCACCCTTGGATAAAGTACATATGTTCATTTGTTCGTCAAACTCTAGGATTTAATACGACCTTAGGAAGCTTATCTTGCTACATAGAGATGTGTCCTCCTTCCATTTGGTTATTCTTCTAAACATATGGAGAGTTTGTGTTGCCTCCTTCCTTGTAAACTTATGTTAATGCCATGTTGCTTGAGTCTCATCATTTGTCGTGTTATTGTCCAAGGGAGTTTTTTACCAAGCTTGATTCGGCCCCTCTGCAGTTTGTCTCTTGCCCTCATGCCTAGCCATCCTGAACGTCCAATCAAGTCTTTGTTTGAAATCAATGAAGCCTTCAGTCTGATCATCAAGATTCCCTAGTCCACGACCGACGAGCCGTCGAAGACCTCTGGGTAGTGGATTCATACACTCATATTACACTCCTACCCGAGTTTTGAAGATTTTGAAGTTGTTGCTCGAGCTCTGAAGACCTCATCTCCGGCCATCAGGCCTTAGCAGCTACTAAGAAGATGGATACTCTACACGTATATCTTTTTTATTTCGAGATGTAGCTCCGTTGTGTATTGTTCACAACTACACTTTACATAGTTATATGACATGGATCTACAGTGTATTTGATTGGTAGCTATGATTTTATTTTATCCCGAGCATGGGTATGCCCGCCTTGATGAGATAATTTTTATTTTTGCAGATGGAACCTCCCGATTTCTGGTCCCTGGGCTCACTTGTTCGACACATTGGTGAAGATTGTTAATGTATTTCGGCCATCAAATTCTCTTCTAACCTCACACATTAGGGGGCATCTGTTATAACCTTAATTTTCACCAGACATGCTTACCTGTCATTAGGCCATCTCATATTCCTTCTTTGCCAAAACATTGTTGAATAACTCTTCTTAAAAACACCTTTTATAAAGGCCCATGTGCCTTGCTCCATTACTACACGCGTGTACACACTAGCTGACCCAAAACAGCCTGCATGTACCTACAAAAGCACAAAAAAGGGAAAGTTGTTGACGGAACACACAGCTTTGGGTGAGTTAACTAACCTTTTGTCCATGCATGGCTGAGGGTTCGACCAAATACCTAGCTTCTTCTAGCCTATAAAAGAAGGGTTAGGGGTCCCATTTGGAAGAGGAGAATCATAGTAAAGAAAATATACCCGATTGTGCATTCCCTTTGTCCCAACCTTTTAGCCATCCTTGTGCAAAGAGAAATATAGAGCAAAGAAGTTGGAGGACAGTTAAAGAGGAGCCCGGGACTAGGTTTGTGGAGCAGTGGTCAGCTTCATCATTGTAAATTGATTTGTTGAAGTTAATAATAAAGAAGTAATTTTCCCGTCCCACCATATGAGGTTTTCATGGTTTATTGCATACATGTTGATTGAATCTCTAACCCATTAATCTATATATCAAATGCATGTGGAGTTCTTTGTTTTCTTTGTGTGAATGCAGGTCATCCTTGGGAGGAGAGCTGCAGTGAAAGAGCGATCAAGTGTGAAGAAGGATTGATATCAAACACCTGAAATAAGGTATGCTCACTTGATCCTCTTAACTACGTATTTGCTTAAGAATAATGGGGATTAGGTTCGAGACGACGGTAGAAAGTAGAAATCTTTAGGTCTTTTTTGCATGCATAATAAAACCCTAAGTGCTAGTCCATAGATGGATTTCCCACTCACAACAGTGTGACTTTGTTCCTTTTTAGTTGGTTGAAAATAGTTCCATATACTCCAAGCATTCTATTTTTATTCCCAGAAAAGAATCGTCTGGAGCTAATGAATGGAGACTCTATTGTTTAGCTGGGAAGTAGAATCCAGACTTGGAGGCAGAGCATTTCTAGGCATTGGATCAAAAGTAGATAGAATATCAAATACTTGATCCCCGATTTAGTTATTAGATCCATTAGAAGAGGGCATCAAGATTAGTATCAATTCCATATTTCTAGAGATTCAAAGAACATTTTCAGGCAGCATTCGAGCCTTCAAGGATATAATTGGAAAGTAGAAGGTGGATTAAATCCAAATTTGAGGAAGCAGCTCTAGCATAGTTTGTGGATATTTTCTATTAGATCTGAGTCTTCTTGTATCATTTTTCTATGTTTAGTCTTAAGGAGTCTCGATCCATGATTTCAAGATCTTTGATTTGTAATTAAGATTCTATATATTCAAACAAATAAACTAGATTCAAAAAAGGGGGGGTTTAGTTCTTAGGCCCGAGTGGGGACTTTTTGGGGCGAAGACATGTGTCTTCTAATTGTAATCCTGAGGGTGACTATCTCCTATTATATTTTATTAGAGATTCAGATAAGCTTTATTATAAATATGTGTTTTCTCTCGCATTTCATATAAATTTTGTATATTCAGGTGATATGAGTGATGATATAGTATATATTAATTCTCTATGTTTTACAGATTCCTAAGCAATGAAGTGTTCACTATGATTTCCTTTCTAGAATAAATCTTATTCAAATATCTATCATTCTTTTTTGGAAAGGATTTTTTTATTGTTGAATGTTCTACTTATGGGGGGTGGGGCATAGATTAGAGAAAATGTAATTTCCTTTCTAGCATAAATATTATTCAAATACCTATCATTCTCTTTTGGAAAGGATTTTTTATTGTTGAATATTCTACTTATGAGTATATCAGTTGAATTAGCCTGTGAAGGCTTATATAACACATATTTGTCTTCTATATTCTTCTATCTTTCACATATACCTTGAGCTTGTATGGTAACTAGTTTAAATTCCTCTAATCCATGAAAGTAACGATTTACTCCATGCCCAAAGGCCTTGATCACTAATCTGCATATGCTTTAGTCAATTTTCTTCTTTACTTCCTTTCTCATCCAAATCCAACAATTTTTCCAGAAAACAAACAAATATCATATCAAGATGTGCTAGGAATTCCCTCCATGCAGTCAGAGAGAATCTTCTAGCGCTAACAGATCCAAGACTCCACATCTTGATCTTTTAAAGGTTTAGGAATCCTCGCCCTAATAATTTTCTCATAGATCCAAGACTCCACGTCTTTATCTTCCATGGATTTAGGACTCATTGCCATAAATTACATGGCTTCTCATCTATTCTTCCTAAAACTCCATATTTCCCTCAAGGTATTGTTTGTTAGCTCATACCCATTTGATGATCTTGTTGGAAAGGTCTTGTTTCCCTAAACCTGCACACGTCATAATTACATAGATTAAGATCATCAATTTAAAATTCATAATGAAATAACTTGATCACATTTTACCCAAATTTATACATGACTTCCATAGTCATTTATGATTCAAAAAGATCTGAGCATCCATGTCAGCAAGTAACCAAGTCCCTTCCATATCTTATTCGTTACAAGGTTAAGCATGCATTATCATGAATATCATGTTTCAATAGTTGGATCATAATGAACAATTTGTTCCAAAAAACAATGATCAAGATCATAATCATCCATCTATTCCACACAACAATGATCAAGATAATAATCAGCCATTTGTTCCACACAACAATTATTAAGATCATAATCAACTATCTTTTCCACACAACAATCATCGGGATCATATCAATATATAAACATACATAATCATAGATGCAATCATGTATATAATATGTGCATGCATACATACATAAATACATATCAGTGTTCAAAATTCAAGTGATCCAACCAAGTCCATAACATATAATTCTAGCATACATAATCCATTAACAATCACCCTCCTCGAATGTCAAAAAACTATACTATCCAAATGGGACACTACACTTTGGATGAGCAAGGATATCCAAGCTGAGAACCTAATCATATTACTTAGTAAAAATATGGATAAATTCTATGAATAAGATGGTTGAGGATTCTTGCATATTTGACTTTAGGGTCAGGCATGAAAGGTAAAGGGACCATACTTGAATATGGTGCCTTAGTAAGAATGACTACAAAGCATTGACTATGATCAACATATTTCATCTAAGCATTGACTATGATCAACATATTTCATCTAAATTATATAGATGAGTTTTGGAATCTCTTGATCATTATAGTTGGGTATTGTATGTAGAAAAATAATAGTCTAAGGTATAGGGAACATGGAATATTCCATCATATAGAGAATGGCGTCATTATGCATAAAAGAAGGTTGTAATCTCGTAATGCAAAGGAAATGAAGTAATGGAGGTTGAAGAGCAAGATGGACATGTAGTGTGCTATTAATCTCAAAATCTTAAAGAACATCAAAAGAATTATGCTACACGTGATTTTAAAAGCTTACTGCCATTATTTTAAATCTTACTACCATATTGCATGCATTAAAATTGTGGAGGAATTATTTGATGTGAAAGCATTGTCCACCTAGCCAGAGTGCTCAAGTTGGGAGTACAATAACAAAGCTTATTAAGAATCAAGCCAAACATCAAAAGTAAAAATGGTTGGAATGTTTTGCAGATTCAACTTAAGAGTCAAGCACACGATAAAAAGAAAGAGAATAAGGTTGTGGGTGCCCTATTATAATTAATGTATCCAATTCATTTAATTGCAAACACATATGCATATATTCTTTGTTGAAAAATATCTTTGTTGAGAAAGAGAGTTGTGAATGATCATGTTGTAAATAATAATACCTCAAAGGAAAGAAAATGTTTAGAAGGTACCAACAAATGGAGAGAGAGTGGTATTCTCATGTAAATATGAAAAATATTGATTTAGATAAGAAAGGGAATGAGATGCCATATGATGGATGTAGAACATGTTGGAAGATATTGCATTAAAGAGATGATTATAGTAGTGTTTGCGGCGGAAGTCACTCCTGGATTGCTAGCAGGAGCAGAGCCCGACGCCCATCAGTTTAATGTCACGATTTGTTTAAAGGGTGATCAAATGGATGAAAGCTCAGAACAGCATCATATCAGCTCAGAAACCAGACCAGGCATGCATGAATGAATGAGGTCTTGATAAACTTCAAACAATGAGTTGCAGTAAAGGGGTGAGTAGGGGGAAGACTTCCGGGAGAAGAGTGCAAGGGTCTATCACATACATCCGGTTTGTAATAGACTGAAGAAGAATGCATTCGAACACAAAATCTGTTCAAATTCAAACACGGATACCAGAAATCACAACGATGTCACAACAAATCCTTTATCATAACAAGATTGTTAAGTTCACGTGAATCATTCAACTGCGAACTCTCCGGCACAAGACAGAACAAAGATGGAAAAAGGAGAATTGTTTGTCATAAACCAAGAAGTCTCAAACACAAAGGCATAACAAGGAGACCAGAATGTTTGCTGAAACTTTACCGTCGGGAGCTTAGCTCTACCATCGATAGATACAAAAATGGCAAAAATGCCTTCATATACTCAAAACAACAATAGCAGTGAAACCAAGAAAATGTATTAAAAGCTTTGCGTCTGCATGGCTTCTGACACTCTGCAGCCGCAATCTTTGAGTAATCGTGTAACTTATGTCAGACGCGATCAATCTTCTGGCAGTTACATCGGCGAATCGATGTGCCTTTAATTCATTGCAGGACGTCCCCATTATGGCGGAGACGATGTCTAACCACCACCAACTGCCTCAATAACTTCTTCTTGGGATTGAGAACGGCCCAGCCAACTCAGCATCTTGGGACAGGGAAGACTTCTCGCGCTGCCACCTGGAACAACTGAATAGCTTGAGGGATGGGCATGGAGGCCAGCGCGGAGGACATGGTGTATGATAGGAGTGATGGCGTCGGGGAGGTGTGTGGAAAGAGTGGCGAGAAGTGAGAGTGGTGATAGAGGATGATCCATAGCGGAAGACACCCGGTGGAAGGGGAAAACGGGAACTAATGGACTCGCCTTCGGGCGAGAGGCTGACGTGTGAAGGAATGGGACACGTGGCAGGTAATGAGTGAATGGTGGGGAGAAGGGAGAATCACGTGGACCGCAAGGATGAGGTGGATGAGTGACACACGGCAGTGGGAGAAAGGTGGACTGGAAGATGACAAGGCAGGGGAGTGGCCCACGCTGGCTAAACATGGAGCGGCTGAGAAGGGTGGGACTGCACGAGCGTCGTTGATCTGGGCACCTCGATCGTGGCCGTCGAGAAGTTGCGTACGGAATTCCGGACCCCCCCCTCCGCTTAAAGGTAGAAAGGCAGGGGGGTCTGGAATGGTCTTCATCATCGTTGATCTGGACGCGCTGATCTGAGACGTTGGAGAGGTGCGCCCCCGATTCCGGACCCCCCCCCGCTTAAAGGTAGAAAGGCAAGGGGGGTCCGGAATCCAACGCGTGCCGTTGATCCGGGCGTGCGAATCTGGACCGCTCGGTCTTGCGTGTTGTTTACCATGGGCACATTATCGCACAAAACTTAGGACAAATGGGTTTTAACCCGTTCTTTCGCACTCCAACCCCTTTAACAAGAAATATCGCTAACATTCGGCTCCATGGGGGATAGAGTCATCCTTGTGATGCTCTAAGAACTCTTTTGCAGACTTAGTGCCTTTGTTGTTGGGATATGGAGTCTTTATTAGGCCGCAAAAATAAAAATGCAAACAAGAGAAAATACATGCTCGAAAGAGCTTATTTATATACACTCCTAATTCTAATAAAATATTTTACAT
>JZKD02S0427101.1:208142-234018 GCA_000966675.3 Picea glauca
AAAATTGTTCTGGAAGGGAGCCTGAATCCTTTGGTCATCTCTGTCTCTTTCCTTCTCTTTGTGCATAGTTGGAGGAGCAAAATTGTTTGGTCTCCTGAAACCTCCTTTATTTTTGGTGTTTTGAGGGCCTTTATACATCTACCTCCTTTCCACCTTCAATCTCTCCACCTCTTATTTAAGAAATTTCATTACTTGTGCCAGCTCATTTACTTGAGGGTGGGACAATGATGGGCTGGAAGTTGAAGCTTCCGACTTTTCCTTTCTTCTGTTTGTGTCAGCCTGGTTCCTCAGTCTGTCGGCTGCTAACATGTTGGATTCCACTTCTATAGCTACATCTTGCATATGAGCTAAAGAGGTGGCTCTCCTTTCTCTTAATACGAGACAGAAGTCGGGGTCAAATGCACTAGCATATGAAATTTGAGCAGAGGCTTCGGAAGGCTTTATTTCTGCAGGAATCTTGTTATACATCTTATTGAATCTTTTGGAGAACTCAGAGACAGATTCTCCTTCCTGCTTCTTCAGGGACCCAAACTGAGTCATGTAATATATGTAATCTTTTCTATCTCCCCATTGCCTCAGGAAAACTGTATCCAGGGCTTCAATTCCAGCAATAGATCCAGGGGCTAGTCCCCTGAACCACTTTCTAACCTCACCATCCAAGCTCTAGACAAAGACTCTCATCCAGACATCTTCATTTTCAATATTGAGGGTGTCTGCATAACTGTAAAAAGCGGCCAAGTGTTCTTCAGCAGTTATGTCTCCCTACCATGTAAACTTGGGCATATACTTCAAGTAGTCTCCAGCAGGGAGAGGGTTCATAGGATGGGGTAGGACCAAAGGAGCATATCTAGCAGCGACTATGACATCCATCCTGTTTTGTGGGGAACTAGCACCAGCCATAGGGATGTTGAGTGGAGGATAATTCGGAGGATATGGAGTGTGAACAGGTGAGGTAGGAAAAGAGGTCCTTATAGGGGAGGACGGGGAAAACAGAGAGAAGTCTAAGGGACCCAAATGTGCAGGTGTTTCCCTCTGCGCAGCAGTATTAATCAAAGGAGGAGTGATGAAACCTCCCGAGGGGGGAGTGACAAGGATATCTCCTTCTGATACTAGACCAGGAAGAGAAAACTCAGCAGGAACACTCCCGAAGTTCAGAAAACGGGAAACCTCAGAGGAAGTATGACTAGGAAGCTAAGAATAAGAAAATGGAGTTTTCACAGAAAGGGATGGGGTATTACCTTTTTCAGCGATGGAAACTCCTTTTGCAGAGCTCTTTCCCTTTCTGCGCATTGCTTCCATGTCGGCTTCTGGTGTGGCTAAAGGTAAGTGTGGGTTAGACCTCGTATGTCTGCCTCTCGAAGTCACAGTTGATAAAACAGGTTCTCCCCAATGGAGTCGTCACAGTGGAGTCGCCAGGTGCACAGTAGCAACCCTCTGGTTCTGATATCTGATGCACCTTCAGAAATCAGTTGATCTTTGTCGTTCAATCCCAGGGAATATATTCAACATCGTCCCCGGCAGCGGCGCCAGAAATGTTTGCGGCGGAAGTCACTCCTGGATTGCTAGCAGGAGCAGAGCCTGACGCCCATCAGTTTAATGTCACGATTTGTTTAAAGGGTGATCAAATGGATGAAAGCTCGAAACAGTATCATATCAGCTCAGAAACTAGACTAGGCATGCATGAATGAATGAGGTCTTGATAAACTTCAAACAGTGAGTTGTAGTAAAGGGGTGAGTAGGGGGAAGACTTCCGGGAGAAGAGTGCAAGGGTCTATCACATACATCCGGTTTGTAATAGACTGAAGAAGAATGCATTCAAACACAAAATCCGTTCACATTCAAACATGGATACCAGAAATCACAACGATGTCACAACAAATCCTTTATCATAACAAGATTGTTAAGTTCATGTGAATCATTCAACTGTGAACTCTCCGACACAAGACAGAACAAAGATGGAAAAAGGAGAATTGTTTGTCATAAACCAAGAATTCTCAAACACAGAGGCATAACAAGGAGACCAGAATGTTTGCTGAAACTTTACCGTCAGGAGCTTAGCTCTACCATCGATAGATACAAAAATGGCAAAAATGCCTTCATATACTCAAAACAACAACAGTAGCAGAACCAAGAAAATGTATTAAAAGATTTGCGTTTGCATGGCTTCTGACACTCTGCAGCCACAATCTTTGAGTAATCGTGTAACTTATGTCAGACGTTATCAGTCTTTTGGCAGTTACATCGGCGAATCAACGTGCCTTTAATTCATTGCAGGACGTACCCATTATGGCGGAGACGATGTCTAACCACCACCAACCACCTCAATAACTGCTTCTTGGGATTGAGAACGACCCAGCCAACTCAGCATCTTAGGACAGGGAAGAATTCTCGCGCTTCCACCTGGAACAACTAAATAGCTTGAGGGACAGGCATGGAGGTCAGCGCGGAGGACATGGTGTATGATAGGAGTGATGGCGTCGAGGAGGTGCGTGGAAAGAGTGGCGAGAAGTGAGAGTGGTGATAGAGGATGATCCATGGCGGAAGACACCCGGTGGAAGGGGAAAACGGGAACTAATGGACTCGCCTTCGGGTGAGAGGCTGACGTGTGAAGGAACGGGACACGTGGCAGGTAATGAGTGAATGGTGGGGAGAAGGGAGAATCACGCGAACCACAAGGATGAGGTGGACGAGTGACACACGACAGCGGGAGAAAGGTGGACTGGAAGATGACAAGGCAGGGGAGTGGCCCATGCTGGCTAAACATGGAGTGGCTGAGAAGGGTGGGACTGCACGAGCGTCGTTGATCTGGGCACCTCGATCGTGGTCGTCGAGAAGCTGCGTATGGAATTCCGGACCCCCCCCCTCCGCTTAAAGGTATAAAGGCAGGGGGGGTCCGGAATGGTCTTCATCGTCGTTGATCCGGGCGCGCTGATCTGAGCCGTTGGAGAGGTGTGCCCCAGATTCTGGACCCCCCCCCCCCGNAAAGGTAGAAAGGCAAGGGGGGTCCGGAATCCAACGCGCGCCATTGATCCAGGCGCGCGAATATGGACCGCTCGGACTTGCTTGTTGCTTACCACGGGCGCATTATCGCCCAAAACTTAGGACAAACGGGTTTTTAACCCCTTCTTTTGATATCTAATCCCCTCTACAGGAAATATCATTAACAAGTAGTAAATTAAAATTGTTGATGAGAGATAAAAGATAGAAAATGTTGAGTTTATTACAAATATATAAATGGGTAGTAAATCAAAGTAGAGAAAATAAGAATTTCAATTACTTCCACATGGGAAGTATAAAGAAGGAATTGTAAGTAGGAAGTATATTTATGCTTGGTATCGGTTGCAAAACAAAATGAACATTTAAAGGAATCTATATGAAGTTGGAATGACAAAAATTGCAGCATTATAGAGTGCTGGAAAATTTTGGTACATAAAATTGAACTTGGGGCAACATTGTCCAAGGAAACGAAGCAACTATTGAGGTTGTAATACCACTATGGGCTAGAAATGGGGAAGAGCCAAGTTGGGCTTGGTTAGAAATGCTCAAGAAAATGTAGTAATTCCTAGATACAAATAGAATGCAAAGGTAGTTAAAAACAAGAGCAAAGATCATTGTCTTCATTAGATGAGATATATAGGTATCCCAAGACAACAAAGAAAGCTACAAGATGCTAAAAATAAATGTTGCAGTGATAAATGGTGAATGTGGTCGGTAAGGTAGATGCGATAATGAGAGAATTTTTTCACCTTAAAAATTATATTGTGTTCATAGAGTAGGGTTGTATGCTTCCAAAAGTAGCAAGTATAAATGTGTATGCGTGTACCGAATTGTTACATGGGAGATATTATCATAGCTAATTATGTAGTGTGTGAATGGTAAAAAATCTATGGATTAGATAAGCTTTGTTGTGGAAATCCATGCTATGTAGAGGAATTGGAAGGGAGAATTCCTTAACTCTTTTCTTGCTAAATTATTCATGTTTATCTAGGTTGAGAAGGTTGTTATGTGTAAAAAATAAATGCATACGAATGTTGATAAATGGAACTGGGTAAAATAGTTGGAATATGTATGCACCAGTAAACATATTGAATAATAATATGTAGTAGAGTGCATATAGATATGTTTGAGCATACATGTGATAATGCATATTGACTAAGAATGGTATGTTGTTACATATGCAAGAAGTATGGCATGATGATTAAATGTGAGTGTTATGATTGTATAACCAAGAAAGGTTGAGGACATGGTTGAACATGTTGATTGTCATGTCACCATTTTGATCCCCTCACAAATTGTAATTAATTATGTGGCATTGTTTTATTTTTGGCATGGATATTTCATTAGCATACCAAGTTTAACTAGATAAATAAAAACAATGAAAAATGTATATGTACACTGAGATTTCTCTGAGGATTGTTTTCAGCAATGTTCAGAAAAAACACAGTGTTGTTAATGGATTGTCAATGTTTCGGATCCATATCAGGATCCATCTTCAGGACAAGAATTCCGGATTAAAATTGAAGAGAAGAAATTAATATAAATACTAAAAGGAAGAAAGGAAACTTAAAAGTCCTCTATAAAGAACCCTAATTTATTAATAATTAATTTAAGTTTAGTCCAAAAAAAAATAAAAAATGAAGTTTTATTTTATTTGAAATTTTCTTTTTTCTTAAAAAAAAAAATCTATTTTAATGTTGTTTTGAATAAAGATTTAGATTTAAAGTTTTGAGGAAATTAGGTTGTTTAAGATTATTTGTTATTAGGTTTTATTTTCATTTAAATTGTTCTTTTCTCATTCTTTTATTTTATATTTAATGTTGTTTTTTAATTAAGGTTTTATTTTTCTCTTTATTTAAAATTTAATATTTAATGTTGTTTTTTAATTAAGTTTAAAAATTAAATAGTTATAGTGATTCACATTAAAATAAAATCATGTTGCCCGCAGGGGTGTAGACCGATTGGCAAGTGCCGTGTAAATGGAAGGAACTATGTAAAATGAGGTCTCAAGGTCGATTCTCACCCCGATTTACTTGGAGGGCGTGCTTGCGGGCTGTGCGTTTCTCCCTAGGGGTTATAAGGCAGCCGGCAGGATTCGACCCCGTGTCACGCGAGTACGATACTGCCGTTGTTACCGATTCCCCTAGTACAAAAAAAAAAATAAAATAAAATAAAATAAAATAAAATAAAATCATGTTTAGAAGATTAAATTAATGTCTATTTTAATAGTTTTGTTAAGAAGACTATAACTTTTTTTATTTTTAGAACTAAAAGTGTTTTTAATTTGAAATTAGGGTTTTTATAGAGTTAAAAACTTAACTATTAATTTAACTTTAATAAAAATAAATTAATAGTTAAGTATTTAACTCTATAAAAAACCCTAATTTCAAATTCAAATTAAAAAAAATTCTAGTCTTCTAGGTTAACAAAACTATTAAAATAGGCATTAATTTAATCCTCTAAACATAAAAAAAACTTTTAATCTTAATCACTATAACTATTTAATTTTTTACCTTAATTAAAAAACAACATTAAATTAAATTTAATATATATATATATATATATATATATATATATATATAAACAACATTAAATATAAAATTAAAGAATGAGAAAAGAAAATTTTAAATGAAAATAAAACCTAATAACAAATAATCTTAAACAACTTAAATCTAAATCCTTATTCAAAACAACACTAAAATGAAAAAAAAAATATTGAAGAAAAAAAAAATCAAATAAAATAAAACTTAAGAAAACAAATAATTTTGACTAAACTTAAACTAGTTATTAATAAATTAGGGTTCTTTCCAGCCAACCTTTAAGTTTCCTTTCTTCCCTTTAGTATTTATATTAATATCTTCTCTTCAATTTTAATCCAAGCTTCTTCTCATGAAGACGGATCCTGATATGGATCTGAAACATCGACAATCCATTAACAACACTGTGGTTTTTCCGAACATTGTTGAAATTGTATATGTATTTTATTTTAATGAAGACACCAAATAGTTCACTGAGGCATGAGAAACTACTGGGACCATGATACTACGAGCGAGGAATAGTGAGGGGGCTTTGGGGATTCACCTTACAAACAATTCCAAGCCATCCTTGCCAAAACCATTTTGTTTATGTTTGAATTTGAAAATGTCCCTCCCGTTTTTCCCTCCAACCCAAAGAATTGAATGCAGAAACTTGGGTGGTTGAAGTATCTCCTCCCAACAGTTATTGGGCTAGGGGTGGTATTAAAGAGAGTGCTCTCAATAGTAAATGAATGATATAGGAAAGTACGTCAATTGTAAAAAACGTAGAGGATTCTGTAACTGTGGGGGGAGAGGAAAAAATCATGTATGGAGGAAGTGGGAGAGATATACGTTGGCATGTCCAAGAGAGATAAATGTGAATTGGGTTACTTGCTAAGTTAATCTAGCGAGAAAAGATGATATTTTGAGCCAATGTATTTGTGTGGGAAATTTCCTAAGAATGTTGGAGTGTGGGACCATGATTTTGGGCCTTGTTGGGCATGGGTGAAGGAACTATAAGAGAAACTACTTTAGGGACTTCATGGCAATGAAGAGATATCACTCTTGTGGTACATAGATACTACATAGGAGACATCTAGAATTTATGGGGGTCCTAAGAGCCCAGTGAGGAGTTTCCTATGAGGTTTTCTCCTGATAAATTTTTTCCATTGGATCACAATTGCTTAGAGTCACCCAAATTTTCCCTTGTGGTATCATGGTCTATCCAAGTGGGGTGGCCAACTATAGAAAGGATATGTGCAGTTGTGCCTATGGTTGGGTGGAAAATTGCTCACCCTCAGTGGATTTGTTGGGCAATCCATATTCATATCAATTCTTTCATTACGCATTAATGTTTTATATACAAACAAGTCGAATTATAAAATTGTGCATGCATTGGTTAAGATGTGTTAATGGATTTGGAATGGTATGAAAAAATAATTGCACCTATGAAATCTATCATCTACATATGGTGGCTTGTTTACATTTAGGTCTATAACCAGAAGCATTTCCCTCTTGAATTGCATTGATGTATTGTTCTTGCATATCATTCATATAACCGTGAATTTGAAGTGTTAATAGTTATGGGATGTAGTGTAAATGTTATGTTTGGGTAGTGGGTTTAATTAGATTGATGATAGTGGGACTGTGTAGTAACCTTGAATCTGCATGTTATGTCTTGGTTCAATATTTGACAAGTTTGAAGCTACAACCAAAATTAGTTTTGGTCCCTAACTATCTATATAATTACTACTAGTGTAATTGCAGGGAAAGTCTCTCTATGATATATATTTAAGAGATGAAATGGTGTAGGTTAAGATTATATCTTAGAAAGAGACCTTATGGGTAGAAGGCATGGGCAGTATGCTTGTCATGATAATCCTTATTTAAATTGTGAATTTTCATCTTGAGCCTTACTCATGAATATTGAGTATTATGGGATGGTTGCCTAGCCATTTCATTAGACTAGTGATCGTGGCAAAGAAAGTGTAGGATGTTGGTATCGAATCGCTAAGAACCCTTGTATCAGGGAAACCAATCATTGTAGGGTAACCTCTATTATACAACTATGTATATTAGTTTCTATGAGTGCATGGTGGCACTTTTTCCTAATAGCACATACATGTTCATCTATACATACTTTCTATGATAAGAGAGTTAAATGTATTATGGTTAAAGGGATTACAATTGTTTAAACCATGGGAGGATTTTTTATGGAAAGGACCTAGAAAAATCATTAAGGGAGGAGTTCTCAAAAGCTAGACATTTCGTAATTGAGAGGCTTAGAGTCCTATAAGTTGGAAGGACAACTTGATTTGCATAATTAAGGTAAAATCTGTTCAAAGAAAAATCCATTGGGTCTTGGCTTTAATCTATTCTCTGATGGATACACACACATTGTGTGTATGTATGTATGTATACATACATGCATATATATGTACATATATGTATGTATATTTATACATACATACATACATACATACATACACACACATATATATAGGCATACATACATCTGTGTGTTTATTTCAGTTGATAGGGCTAAATCCTTGGCGCATGACTCTTATTCTTGAGTATCAACCTCTTTTATGTTCTCTTAGTTTTTAATTCTTAAGGTTGAGAAATATTATATATAGGGCTTGGATCCCCTATGTTTCCATGAAGAAGCCAAAAGAGGGTCTTGGGGGAGTACTTGGTCATTCAGAGCCTTAGCCAAAACCTAGCAAAATTTCTAAAGAAAACTTGAAAAATTTAGCATATTGCATGAAGTTTGTTTTCATGCAATGCATCTCATATCACATGAAAAATAACTACGTGCAATATGACATGAACATAGATACTTGGTGTGAATACTTGGTGGGGTTCAAAGCTGGCACAATATAAGAATGTTTGACAGGATGCAATGTATCACATGAAGTTTAACTTCATCTGATACATCACATGGAAGGGAAGTTTTCCCCAATGTGATACAATATGAGAGAGATTTATCATCAAAGATGCGACAAGGCAGTTGCGCGAAGGAAAGTTCCAAGAGTGTGATATAGCATACCATAATAGTTTGTGGTGCGACACATCACACCTTTGAACAAGTTATAGGATGTGATAAACCACATGACAAGCCAAACATCTTCAAAGATGTGACAAGTGAGAAGAGAGAAAGAAGAATGGAGAAATAGAAGAGGAAAAGGGGAAGAAAAGGAAGAAATTTTTTATCATGGGAAAAGAAGCCTTAGTGTGATACATCGTGAGGGAAGAAATTTTAGAAGGGAATGATAAATTTATCGCATGGATAAAAAATTTAGACATGATACAGTGCATTGGGGAAAATGTTCGAAGATGCAACATGTCACCAAGGAGAATTTTTTCCAAGTTTCCATAAGCTTTGACAAAAGTGAGAGCTTTCATGTCAATGTGATAAAGCATCGCAAGGTTGAAAAACTTTGAGGACGCAATATAGGGGAGTCTCGATAATTGTTGCACTGAGGAACATTTTTGGGAGCATGACGTATCGTCTCCATAAAATTTTTGGATGTGATATGTTTCCTTGTTAAATTTTTTGAAGCTGTGATACAAGGAAATTTAGTGTAGCCTATCGCATGGAAGAAAAATTTACCCCATGCGACATGGTTCAAATGAAGAAAAATTGAATAACGACAAGAACCTTTCTTAGGTGCAGTACCACACATTGAAAAATAGTTTCTAGGTGTGCATGGAAAAGAAACCCAGGATGCCTTGGTAAGTGTGAAACTCAAGGCCCATCCATACGCAACCGCGTCACTTGTGCAAATGATGATGTGGCAGAAGAGAGAAGATCTCTTGAAGAAACTTCAAGGGGCCATAACTTTGTGCTCGTAGCTTTGGATTTAGCAAGAGTACAGTAGTTGGAAAGATCGCGATGATCAGAATGCTCTCATAAGCTTACAATTGAGTTCATTATTCTATTTAAGAGGAAAATTTTTGAATACCCCATCTCCTTAATAACACTCAAGGGGGTGGTTATGTGTCAGATGGTATCACAGCAAGGTTCAAACATAAGGCCTAAATGGGCCAAAGGTAGATCCGTGATTCAATGGCATCTAAGCTTCTAGACTTACATAAGTCAAAGAAAATAATTGGATACAGTACTAAATGATGTGTAAGTTCCCATGATGGATGGACTTGTTGTCCTAATATTTGAAAGTATTGCCTAAGAATATGAGTTTGTGGATTTTCTTGCAATAATGAATGGTGCTTATGCAAGGGCCAAATCTTGTATGATTAGTTATTTGTGCTCAATGAGTTGGTCCGTAAACTTGAGATGAGTTATAGTTAGTCCATCTTCTTGTGATGGAGGGATTCTAAGGATTGACTATCCAAGAAAAAGTAATATGGCCATGAAACTATTTGCAATATTTGACAAGGTAGATACTACATCCATGACTATATGGTAGGTTCACGATGAACCTCCCCTTAACATTGTGAACTTATCATAAGTTTCATGAGTTGTTAAACCTAGGTGACTATTGTCTGATGGAAAAGACACCTAGGAGGATAAAGAACCTACTGAGGAATGAGACTTATACTTGTAACGTATATGTGGCTTTAGAAGTAAGGATTTAAGGTATCACCCACTTCCCTAGAGTGGTTATCCTAAAATATTAAGGCATTCTTCCCTATAGTGAAGAAGATGACTACTAGGAAATATTCATATGGGTGGTGTATTGTATTACTAATGAAATTTAGTTGTAATGCCTGAAAGGTGTCGGAATACTGAAAGGGTGGCGGGGGGGGTGAATTAGTATGATCATTTTTACCACTTTTAACCACAATATATGAACTTCAACTTTATCAACAATGTATCATCAATGTATCATTTATGATTGCATTCAATATATCATGAGCATATAAACATAAGCAACATCACATAAAATACACATTACACCAAAATTTGCGTGAAAACCCAAATGGGAGAAAACCATGGAATTCTTTCTTATATATTGTCAAGAATACATTCATTGGAAGCACCAACTTCCCAATTCTCCAGCCGCAACTAGAAGGAGGCTAAAACCCCCCGATTTTCAGGCTCCAACCTAAAGTAAGCTCCAACTCCCTAAGTTCTCTAGAACCAACCAAAAGGAGGCTACAACCCCCTTTCCTTACCTCGTCCTATCACCCTGAAATATAAGTGTATACCAAATTGTCGCTACCACAATAATTTCCACTGTCACCATCACTACCATTGTCACATCAACCTGTCATTGTATCCAACCTGTCACTGTCACCAACCTATCACTATCACCAACATGTCACTGGTCAACTTGTCCAACCTTTCACCATCCAAATCCTCTCACATGGATACCAAAACCATCACCAAGCCATGTACATTAACCATGTACATCAACCATGCACATCAACTTGTACCAACCATGCATCAACCATGCACATCAACTTATACCAACCATGCAACAACCATGCACATCAACATATGCCAACCATGCACATCAACCTATACCAACCATGCACATCAACCTATATCGACCATACACATCAACCTGTACCAACCATGCACATCAACCTGTACCAACCATGCATCAACCATGCACATCAACCTGTACCATACCATGTACATCAACCTATACCATACCATGCATTAACCATGTACCATACCAGGTACATCAACCATGTACCATACCAAGTACATCAACCATGTACCATATCATGTACATCAACCATGTATCAAACATGTACCTTCTCATGCATCAACCACATACCATATCATTCATGATATGTCTCAATCATGCCATACACCATGTGCCATATGATATCATCAACGAAGTGTCACCAAGATAACCAAGATACCAAGATACCAAGATACCAATATAGCCAATGTGTGCTACTAATCAATGTACCATAACATCACCAATGTGTACCTCAACATGTACCATTAACATGCCTCACACCATTCTCCAAGGATGTGCCTCAACCATACACAAATGCCTCAACAAGATACCAAATTCATGGTCATAACATCATAAACATGTAACAAAGATGTATCTCAAACCATGTGCCTCAAGCATGTGCCAATATATCCAAGATATACACCAACATTGTACCTCAACAGATATATATCAACCATCATGTACCATACATCCAATATGTGCCTCTAGTCATATACCAAAACTCACAAAGACATGCCTCAAGCATGTTTCGCAATATCACCAAGAAGCAACCTCATTACACATAGAATAGCATACATTTACATCTATAACTAAGTTGGTGCCTTTGATCCTGATACACAGACCTGTAGCTTTACCTCAGTCCTCAATAACCTGGCACTTGCATGTTTTTCCTCTTTTGTCTTGTTATTGTAGGACTAAGACTGTTATCTAGCAAGACCTCGTGTGATCAGCCCTAGACAACCCACGGGGGTGCCTCGCATGACACCCTCAAGCTGACCTGTGAGGGCCTGCTTAATTAGGGTTACAAAAAAACCCTAGATTTCTACAGCTCTGAAACTTCCTCTCTCCCTTCGCACTTTCTTCGCTACCTCATAATCGACCTCAAATTCACCAATAAACCAAAATATTCTCACAATATATATTCCATGAATATGTGTGTCCTTGTAAGATACTCCTTGAGGTGTATTTATAATTTTGCTTAGTAACCTCTTTCCTTAACTTTAGGGCTTCTTGAATTTCTTGTTGCAACCACTTTACCCTTTCATTAATTGACTTGTAACCAATTAGGGGCTTCTTAACCATTCTTTGGGGCTTCCAACTTCATGAGGGCATATCTCCCTAACTGTGAGGAACCACGTGGCGTACCACCTATCATGGGAAATGGTATGATGAGTAATATCCATCTATGAATCTAATACTTTCATTGATGTTGGCATTCATGTCCTTATTCCTCGATCAAATTTGGGCTTTGTGACCACACTTTTAGGTCTTCTTGTAGACTTCTTCAAATGAAGCCTTCACACCTCTTAACATTAACCACTCTTGTTGACATCAATGACCACTAACTTACCCTCAATCTCAATCACAACTCTAGGGTATCATGAATGCTCCAAGGGTTGAAATCAATGACAACCAATTCTCCAACAAAAGGATCATGAATGCATAAAGAAGAGAGGTCCTCTTATGCTTATAACCTTTCTAAGTAAAGTTGTCATGGTGAAAGAGTTGAATGGTGGAGAAAGACACAGGACTTGCCTACTATGTCATGGGTAGTGCTAACACTACCTAGTTGACTTTAGTTTGGAAGTCATATTGTATGATTTGTTCATAGGTCAAGTGTGCAAGAGTGCTCTCTCGAAAGGAGAGTTGTGCATTGGGGATTGCATTATTAAAATTCTATTGTGTAAATAAGTGTGAACTCCTGTAAAATAGATTAACTTTAAGTATGAATAGAAGTGGATGTGCAAGTGTTGAACATGTACATATTTTTATTTTCATGTGTATATATGAAGTAAATATTTGAGAGAACTATTTAGATGCATATTGTGAATGCAAGGCTCCTAATGTAAGAGCGTGCATGAGTCTATCTATGGAGAAAGAAATAGTGATTGCAGTATTTTGGGTAATATTACTATTGACTAATTGACCTTATTTTGAAGGATGTTCCTACCTTGGAATAATACTCTAGGTGGGCTATAACTGTAACGTCCCCAGCCACCCAACACATCAGCAACACCACAAGGGAACATCTTACTTCTCTTATACCAATTTGTTTTAAAACCCCCGACCACCCAGGTCGGGCCATGCTATCTCATAGAAATAAAAATTATCATCAACCTATAAATATAACCATAGAAAAACAACATATTCTTCTAATACACATACTGGTGTGGAAATAATAGTAAAAGCATACATGCAGTAATCCAGACAAAACCATAGATGTAACAGCATATATAAATACATAACATGTGAATGAACAGGGGAAATGAATACTTATCATTTAATTGAGATCTACCAACTGCGTGCAGACCTTCCAAAAACCTCCCATCCTTAGACCATGCTGCTCATCACACTCAGCAGTGGGTCACCCCCGAGTTGGGACTAAGCTCCACCGAGGGAAAGGGAATCTTAGACTAGGTTGAGGTTACAAGAGATTGCGCAGTGAAACTGGAAGGATTCTCTCCAAGATCCTTCTTACACCCACTACTCATGGACTCTCATTCCCCACATGCTCGTTCCACCCTAGGAATATGCACCTTCATTGTTCCACAGTCCATTGGCTGCTCCACTTCCCCTTTCAGGGTCTCGACAATAGGTCGGATCAGGAATTCTCAGAGCTCTATAGTTAGTACTGGACTCTCTCTAGGAGAAAATCACTTCCCATCAAACTCTCTCACTTGGAGAGATTTTCTCACAGGCCTAACAACCTGACTCCTCAACCACGGGCCTGATAACCTACTTCTTCAACCAACTTCAACTCAGATACAGCAAGGTGAGGACAACAACAAAGGTTCAATATAGCTCAGGGAATGGAAGAAACCACAATTCGGTAAATCTCAACACATTTTTGGCAAGTATAGATATGTTGGGCTTCACAGGAAAACATAGGTCATCTTCCCCAGTTACTGGTTTCAGAGGTGCATCCAAGATGCAGAGCTCACAACGGAGGCCCGAAAAGTTAGGAGAAGGATGGGAGAATGGGGAGTGAACCCCCCCAACGAGATGACTCTCTAGATTTAACTACATGATCCTAGTTTGACACGTATCTTCCTGGAGCTGCATCCACTCCATTTAGCATTTGTTCCATTTCTCAGGAACTTAGGATAATTGGGTTTATTTTTCCCCACTTTAATATTTTCATTTTTCAGGAATATATTATAATATTCCCTTGGGTTAAGCCCACTATATTAGCCCCTTTTTCCTATCCTCTCATTCCCATCCCTTTCCCTACCTGGTGAAGCTTCGTCCCCCGTCACTCTTTCTTCGTGGTCGGCCTACACACAACGATGTATAATTTTTATTAATGATCTTCATAATTACATATACAAAAATCAGGCTTATTAGCCTTAGCATCCAGGATCTTCAGCCTATAACACATAAGCCTACCATCTTATCAACACTCGGCTCACCAGCCTACAAACATTAGTACATTTCACAGGGGCTCAGCCTGGGTTGTTACAATCCCCTCCCCTTATTTTTGCATTGTCCTCAGTTGTTATAACCCTAAAATGCACCATACAGGTTTACCTGGCATCAGGCCAACTCATGCCTCTTCCTAGCCAAAGCCTTGCTGAGTAATTCCTCAAAAACCACTTAAAAACAAGCAACCCGCGCCCTAACTTCTAACTTCTCAGTGCAACTCATTTACATAATATCTGTAAGATTTTCAAAATCTTCAAAATGATGTGGGTACTCTACCTGCATAACATCCTCATGCTCCCATGTCACATCGTCGGGACCGTACCAGGTCCACTGGACCTTTATAATCCCTATGGCTTGATTCTAGAGCTGCTTGCTCTTCATGTCCAATATGTGCATCGGATGCACTTGCAAGGTGCCTTCTTACTCCACCTGAATCACATTCCAATCAATCACATGATTAGGATTAGGTACATACTTCTTGAGAAATGAAACATGAAATACATTATGAACATTCATGGATGCAGGCCATGAAAGCATACAAGCAATTGGTCCAATCCTTTCTAGCATTTCAAATGGTCCACAATATATGGCTGCCAACTTGGAATAGCTTCCCAGCTTCAGGGAACTTCTGTTGGCTTTTACTTTCAACAAAACATGATCACCCACTTTAAACTCCCTGTGGTTTCTGTTCTTATCATCGTAACTTTTCTTCCTGTCTTGGGAAGCCTTCAAATTATGCTTAATCTTCAGCATTTTCTCTTCCATTTCCTTGAGAAAATATGACCCACTACCCTATCAGCTGGGTTATCCCAGCTTACTAGGGTGTTGCACTTTCTTCCCTAAAGTGCTTCAAATGGGCTCATCTTCAATGATGCTTGATACACATTGTTGTAAGAAAATTCTACCAAGTGTAGATAATCCTCCCATTTAGATGGTTTATCCATCACATACATTCTTAACATATCTTATATCACTTGGTTCACCCTCTCTGTCTACCCTTTAGACTTGGGATGATAAGCAATGTTAAAGTTCAGATTTGTTCTAAACCCTTTGAATAATCCCTTCCAGAACTTTGAGGTAAATTTCGGGTCTCTGTCAAACAAAATTGTCTTGGCTATGCCATGCAATCATGCACATTATTTATCTTGTGAGTAGTCTTCAATGGAATTAAATGGGAAGCTTTAGTAAGCTTATCCACCACCACCATGATGGAATCATGTTACTTATTTGTTCTGGGTAATCCTGTGATGAAATCCATTGTCACCACTTCTCACTTCCACTCAGGAATGGGTAATGGTTGTATCAAACCAGTTGGGTGTCTATGCTTAACCTTTACCCTTTGACATTCTAAGCTTTTAGCTATGTATTCAACAATCTCTTGCTTTATCCCTGGCCAATAATATTGGCTCTTGACTACTGAAAATGTTTTTTAATATCCTGGGTGTCCTGCATAAGGCACATTACTCATCTCTTTTAAAATTTCTCTCCTCAATTCTGGAGAATTGGGTGCATAGACTCTGTTTCTGTACCGAAGGATTCCATCAATTCCCAATTCATAATCCTCAACCTTCTGTTGCATTTTACCTTGCTACAATTTTGTTACTAATTCCATGTACTGCAAATCTGAATTTGTGGCCTCGGATATTCTGCCTTGAAGATCCGTTGGATACATGATGATGATTGTAGCATGCAGTTCATGCACTCTCATGCTGAGTTAATCAGCCACTTTGTTCTCCTTTCCTTTGATGTGCTTCATATCAAATTCATACTCACAGAGGAATTCCAACCACCTACTCTGCCTAGCATTCAGAGTTGGTTGATCAAACAAATACTTCAGACTATGATGGTCTGTCCTAAGTTAAAACCTCTTTCCCATGAGGTAATGTCTTCATTTATTTAGAGCATGTACAATGGTTGCCAACTCCAAATCATGAGTGGCATAGAGCCTTTCACGCTCTTTCAATTTACTGGACTCATAACATAGTACAAACCCATTATGGTTGAGGACTCCTCCCATTCCTTCCTTACATGCATATGTGCAAACCAAGAAATCCTCATTTGGATTTGCAATCTTCAGAATTGGAGCATTGGTTAAAAGTTGCTTCAATTGTTGGAATCTTCTCTCACATTCTTTTGTCCATTGAAATTTCTTCCCCTTCCTTTGCAAGAAAGTGATGGGGTGAGCTATTCTTGATAACCCTGCAATGAACCTTTTGTAATAGCCAGCTAGACCCATGAAGGATCTGACTTCTGTCACATTATTCATCACTAACCATTCTCTAATGGCTTCTATCTTCTCAGGATCCACGGCTATCCCATCCTTTGAAATGATATGCCCCAAGTAGTAATTATATTTTGATAAAATGAGCACTTGCTCAATTTGGCATACAGCTGATGCTTTCTTAGCACCTGCAACACCATCTTCAAATGATGCTCATGCTCTTCCTCTAACTTGGAATATACAAGGATGTCATCCAGAAAGACAATGAAAAACTTGTCCAAATATTCCTTGAAAACACCATTCATTAAGCACATAAAAATAGAGGGTGTGTTTGAAAACCCAAATGGCACCACTGTGAACTCATAATGACCATACCTTGTCCTAAAGGTGGTCTTGCTAATATCTTCCTTTTTAATTCTTATCCAATGATGCCCTAACCTGAGATCTATCTTCGAAAATATCTTTGCATCCTTCAATTGATCAAAGAGATCATCAATCCTTGGCAGAGGATACTTGTTCTTTACAATCACTTTATTCAACTGTCTGAAATCAATGCACAATTTTAATGTCCCATCTTTATTCTTCATGAAAAATACTGGGGCACCCCAAGGTGATACACTTGGGCGTATATACCCCTTCTTTAGAATCTTTTCAAGCTGCATTTGTAGTTCCTTCAGCTCTGGTGTACTAATTCTGTAAGGAGTTTTTGACACTAGAACTGCTCCAGGCATCAGGTTTATGGAGAAATCAATATCTCTCTTTGCAGGTATTCCTAGTACCTCCTTGAACACATCTTCAAAATATTCCAGGACAGCATGATCCTCAATATTTGGTACTTTATCCTTATATGCTTCCTCCATATGGGCTGCAAATATTTGACAGCCTTTCTTGTAGCACTTCTTCAGCTACATTGCTGAGATTTATCTGATAGAAACTGCTCTGGGAATTCCTTGGACTGTTCTCTGATTTCCTTCCTCATCCAAGCAAGTGAATGCCTTGTTATGGCAGTCTAAAATGGCATGTTGTTGGTCCAACCATTCCATACCAATTAGACAGTCATAGGAACCTAAAGGTAAGATGTGCAAATCTTCCCTTATGCTCAGTCCATTCATGTCCATGAGACATGACTTAACCATTTCAGTAACTTTGCTTTTGGCTCATGTAGCTAGCTGCACTAACCAAGATTTCCCATGCTTGTTTCTTGGCAAATGAAAACTTTCCACCATCTTGGGATCTACATAACTATGACTAGCCCCTGAATCAATTAAAATAGTAAAGTCATGGTTATTGATCATACCTTCAACTTCAATCATGTGTTATTGAAACTCAGCTTTCTTGTTGTCTAGGGTTGCATAGATCCTTAGTATTCTACTGCCCATGTCCTCCACTATTTCTGCTTGCTGAACATTGTGGAAAACTCTCACTTTTCCATTTTTGTGGGGACAATCACTATACTTGTGGTCTCCCTAACAGCCCCAACATTGAATGGGCACTTGCCTTGGAATTTGTCCCCCTACCTTAGCCATTCTCTACTCTCTAAAATATGGATGTCCTTGAGGACTATTTCTAAAAAATGGAGGCTTGTTTCCCTTCTGTCTCTGCTCTTTATTGAACTTCTTCTTGTCCTCCCAAGCCTTTTGGAAAGTGGTCTTTTCTCTTTGTTGCTCATATAATCATTTTTCTCTCCCTATAGTTTCTTCCATATTTTTAGGATCATCATATTGGATCTTGTCACTGATGGAAGATGGTAGTCCACTCAGATACATTTGAATTTTGACAGTTTCATCTTTGATGAAAGGGACATACTTCAGCAATTCCAAAAACCTTTGTTCATAGTCATCATTAGTCATGCTACCCAGTTTGATCTCAAAGAACTCGTTCATCTTTCGATCATAGTATCTCTTAGTTAAATATTTATTTTCAAAGTGTTTCTTGAATTCCTTCCAAGTAACATTTTTCTCTTTAATGTGTTGCACCTGCATAAGTTGATCCCACCACATGTATTCCTTTCCTTTCAGTTGATACATTGCAATTCTTCCTTCTACATGAGAAGAGTAATTATGCAGTTGGAAATATTTCCTCATGCCAAGAAGCCATGTCTCAGCATCTTCCTCCTTCTGGTGCTCTCCATCAAACGTAGGAGGTTTAATATTGTTCATTTCACCCTTTTGTTCATCCACTCCAGATCTTCTATGATTTCTGGTAGGATGTGGGCTTGAACTACTCTATGCCCTCCTCTTGGAATGCCCTTGGGAGTGATGATGGTGTCTACCAACACTCCTTGATTTTCTCTTCTCATCAGGGAACCTGTGACTTCCTGATTTACTGGAGTCACTCCCCTTATCCAATTTATTTTCTATTCTTTCCAAGATCTGTATCAACTTTATGTTGAATTCTTCCTGTTGTTCCCTGGATCTCATGAGATTTATGTTGTCTGCTCGGTGAGTCTGGACATCTTTCTGCAACTTTTCAATGATTTTCATCATGTTTCCTTCCTTATCTATCTCTTCTTCATGCCCATTGGAGTTCGATCTATTAGAAAGTAATGGACATGCTCGTTTAACAATAGACAATATAACAATATTGTCACCCAACTATAGGCTGAAGCCACCCCCAAGCACCTTAACCTTGACATAGAATGATTCCGGAAGAAAACTAATAGCCAACCACGGCTAATGCATAAATATAACCAAGACTGATCAGAAAGTCCAACCATAACCAACAGAAAGTTCAAGCCTAAACCAGGAAACCATATTGCGGCAGTTGTCTGTTGTTGTTTCTCCCCAGATTTGTGCACTAGCCCAGTTCCTGCAATGCACAATTCTTCCCAACTGAAATTCTAAGCAGTGTGTACAAAATGAGGTTTGGCTACTTGTATTTATATTGTTTCCTGAGTTGTCTGGGCTGACTTCTCATTTTGGAGACTAGATACTTAATATTAATTATTTCCTTGAGATGACTTGTCTTCTAGGGTTATGTTCAATGCCTTAGTGTTACTTCTTGTTTCCCAGAATATTCTATTCTCGTCAGGGTTACACGTAAAGGTAAATACCTCCCGCAGCTACCATAATATCAACACTCCCTTCTAGCTAGGGAGGTATTGAAGGCAATGGTCTTGAGTACAAGCATACCATTCAACCGGTAGCATCATAATAGTTGTATAGACTATCTCACGATTAGATCACGAGCACCACCATCACTATCAGTGTCATCTAACAACATTAATTGCATCATCTCTCGAAACCATACTCCATCTGAGTAATCAGACATGATGCTGAATAAGTCACTCTCTCCAAGAAGTGATACAAAAACCATTCTTCTAATCCGGACATATGTCTTGGACCATTTTCCATCTGGAGAATGTCTGTCCATCAGTACATTGATCATCCATCTAGCTTATGATCATTTTTCAACACTATTGATAGTCTACAAGGAAATCAGAACAATGTCATTCAATAGAACACAACTATGTCTATCCATAGTAGTACACAACTACAATTTAGTGGTACACTACCACACCAAGTAGCACACAACTACTTAATCATTGACACATAGTCACGACTAGTGGAACACATCCATCACAGTAGCATACATCTACTATCCAGAGACATACAGTCTCCATAGAAATCATATTATCTTATATCAACCTGCATAGAAAAACAATGTCATGATATAAACTGAATCATATGGGCCATTCCTCCACTCACATCTGTGAGATCTTGGAAGAGCATCTGCCCTCAGAAGGTAAAACATCATTCATGAGCTACTGGACTATTCTTCTCAAGCATATAAGAATAATTTTTCTGATTTATGAGCTTGGACTATTCACCTATCTGGGCCATTCCTCCAACACTAAACAAAGTGCAACCTAGAGAGAATGATTCTGCCCTAGGGAATGCATGTCCCTGATTGTTGAACCTGGACCATTCACCTATCTGGGCCATTCCTTCGGCACTAAACAAAGTGCATCTTGGAGAGAATGAATCTACCCTAGGGAATGATTGTTCGGACCATTTCCTAAGGAAATGATTGTCCTACACCAACCTCCAAAACATACCATTCTTTTAAACTGCTCACAATTGTGAGCTTCGAAAGAATGACTGTCCAGTGAGGTGGACCAGTCTTCTTGACCACTACTGAGAGTGACTGCCAAGAAGAAATCTTGTCCTAGACCATTCCCCCATACTGGCCATAAGGGGAATCGTTGTCTATGGTACATCAACAATCCATCGAACCATTTTCATTATGAAAATGACCGTTCAATCTGGACCATTTTCCGAAGTGGAAAATGCTTGTCCATCAGAAATCTCAAACCACTTTATGAACTGGAAAGGAACTGCTCATATTGGACCATTTTTTGAACTGAAAAATGACTGTCCATAAATCAATAACACATCGGTTCTCCCTCCCAGCCTGGGAGTCATCTCTTCCCTTTTCAATAAGAAATTCGTCTCCACAAGCTCCATCTTGTTTCTTGAGTACGCAAAATCTTTCATCTTGGACAGAGGCTTTACCAAAATATTTGTTTATCCACTCATCTATGGAGATATATTCGAGAAACACTTCTCCTTTCTGGACCTCATCACAGAGAATGTAATTCTTAATCTCAATGTACTTCAGTCTTTCTAGAACATTAGTTTTCTCTGAAGGCTTCATATAGCTCTGATCATTATAGTATATCATAGTTGGATCTAGCTCTTTTGTTTCCTGCTAGCTCAAAGCATCATGACAAGGGTCAAACTGGAACATATCCAAGTGGAACTTCTTCTGTCATCATGAGAGTTTGTCATGGATTAAAAATCCATCACCCTAGACTTCTGAGTAACCATTCCAATACAATATCTTTGTTATAGAAAGTTTTTCACCACGCTTTTGTTGTGTAATGGAGGCTCTGCACCAATTTGTTTGAATCCATACAAGATATTATTCCATCTGCATACAAGAGTCTCTTTCTGGTATACCTCAAAAACTTGAGGTTGCTCTACATATGCTTCTTTGTTCAATTACTCTGTTTGAGGAGAACAGTCCTTACATTCATCTGATGTCAACTCCAACCCATGGATATTGTAGGGATATAATGGCTCAAGTAGAGGTATATCTGGTTACTAGAACAAGCTATCATCATAGTCTTCTCCCTCCATCTGGGAGAACCTTTATTTTTGGATCTCGCAATGCTTCCATTCATAAGTCTTCCATACATTGTACTTCATCACAACTTCCATTTCTTCTGCTTGATTGTTTCTAGTGAGTTCAAACCAAGTTGGTAGTCTTGTGATTCTCGATATAATGATTGGTTGTTCTGTCTTTTCTTTCTCTCTTGGAATATTCATGTTCTTCCTCATGTTTTCTCTTTGGCTCTTGGTTCCATGGAGTTTTCTATAAATTCCATGCCCCGAATATTCCAACTTCTTCCTTTCATCATAGTATCATGGATGTGGATGGACAACCAGGGATACTTTAAGGCCTCCTTTTTGAAGAAGGCTTCTTCTAAATTCAAACTGAACATGTGCTTCTTTTCATGGTTGTTACCATTGATGGGAACATGGATAGATACTTCATAATCCTCAATGGATCATATTATTTAGGATTAGCTCACTCCTAATCCTTGCTTCATGCATGAATGCATGCTCTTCTTTTGGAATTATATAATCAGGTCCCTCCATCTAAGAGAGTCCACGCTTTCGTCTGCATCCTTATTTCCTTTTGCAAGGTGTCACAAATCTCTTTCTAATTTCCTCTTGAATGTTGACTTCTTTATGTTTTTACTTCTTCCATTTTTCTTCAAGTTTGATTATGATTTCAGCTTATCTTGCAGCTGTTACTTATATTAATAGCTTCCATATGAATCGTTACTAGGGTTTGTTGATGTACTTCATCCTTGCATGTGTATTTCCTGACTTGTATTCATCATGATAGCAATCCTTATCTTGTTGTTCTTCCATAGGTATTGTTTCTCTTTGAACATCTTATCTTCTAATAAATAGAAGTTCTAAATTTCTGAAGTTCCTTCTCTTTGAACCTCAGAAGAAGTTTGTTTTATCATGCTTCATCTTCTTTCAGGGTTTCCTTTCTTCATCAAGTGATGCTTCCTGTGTTTCCTTCCTTTTCTTTAGCTCGGGACAATGATTCTTGTAGTGACCATATTTTCGACAGTTGAAGCATTGTATTTTTTTGACATATCTTTCTCTTGATTTGGATTCTTCTTTGAGCCAAACTTCCTTTTATTCCTGAAATTCTTGAGCCTTGTTGTGAAGGCTTGATCATCGTATTTATTTTGGGGTTTCTCTTTTTCACTAATCCTTGATTCTTCTTGTGCATAGCAAGTCCAAAGTTCTTCAATTGTAGGATACTCTTTCCTTGTGTTCATGCTTGCAAAAAATGCATCCCATGCCTTGGGAAGACCATTGAGTACTATATTTACCAGTTCCTTCTCTAAAATGATCTCTTCAATAGCTTGTAGTTGATCTCTTAACTGAGATATTCTCACAAAGTATGATGTTATGTTGTCATCATCATTCATTTTCATGTCATGGAGCTCATTCTTCATATTCGTTATCTTTCCAATGTTTCTAACTGAGAAGAGGTTTGTTAGGGAATCATACATATTCTTAGATGAGTCAAGATGGGAAATGTAGGGTATCAAGTGGTATTTTACAGAGTCCACTATGATAATCATGGCATTGATGTCATTATCTTTGAACTTCTCCATAACTGCAACGTTCTAAGGTTCCTTCTCTTTTCCTTCTTCAAAATGTGGTTCCATGATATTTCCTTTCATGATTTCCAACACTTTATTCTTGGAAAGGATGAGGTCAATCCTTGTCTTCCACGCTCAGAAGTTAGAAGCCCTTTCTAACCTGTTTTCTGACTTCATAGAGTAAGTCATAACTTCTTTGCTTTGGTCAACCCTTGATTTTGACCAAAAACTCAAACTTGACATCTTATCTTGCTGAGAGTACCAGGAGATGCATTAGGCTAGGGCTCACTAGGCTATCTAAAAATTAGGTCAATCTCTTCACTTAAGGTGCCTCAACAAGAGGGTTAGGGTTTCGTTGTTGCAGCAAAAACTAGTTGCAACTACAACTGAGAAAATCCTCCAAATCTATCTTCCAGTGATTAGAATGTCCGAAGATAGTGTGGGCCCATAACCTATTAGAAAGTAATGGATATGCTCATTTAATCATAGACAATATAACAATATTGTCACCCAACCATAGGCCGAAGCCACCCTTGAGCACCTTAACCTTGACAAAGAATGATTATGGAAGAAAACCAATAGCCAACCATGGCTAATGCATAAAGATAACCAAGACTAATCAGAAATTCCAACCATAACCAACAGAAAGTCCAAGATTAAACCAGAAAAACTGATTGCGACAGCTGCCTGCTACTGTTGCTCCCCATATTTGCACACTAGCTCAGTTCTTGTAGTGTGCACTTCTTCCCATCTGAAATTATGAGCAGTGTGTACAAAGTGAGGTCTGGATACTTTTATTTATACTATTTCCTAAGCTATCTGGGCCGACTTCTCATTCTGGAGACTAAATACTTAATATAAATTATTTGCTTGAGATGACTTGTCTTCTAGGGTTATGTTCAATGCTTTAGGGTTACTTCTTGCTTCCCGGAATATTCTATTCTCGTCAGAGTTACACATGGAGGTAAATACCTCCTGCGGCTACCATAATATCAACACGATCCTTCAACTCCTATATGGACTTCCATTCCTCTAACTTCATTTTCCGAACTGTAAGCACCATGTGCCTTCCCCATTTCTCTGCACTATGCGACAATTCGGTTTGGTTCTGACAATCGTTAACTCTGCAAAATGTGCAGTCAACCAAAATTTTGTCAGGCTATCATACTTTAATAATTTTCCATAATAAACCAATCTAATTCAACAAAATAATATCGGATTCCATTTTCTGCAAGTCTTGGTCAGTCAAGAACCCCACAAGCTTCCATCTCTAAGCCTAGTTTTGTTTTGAAACAAAATTTCGAGTGCTAGCTCCTTTTCTTCGGCCCTTGGTTCGCATGTGACCATGGCTGTGACCCAGTGCTTATGATTTGGGCACTTATCTGGAGCCTTGAAACTTCGGGCTCTGAGTTCGGAGGCTTTCAAATAACATCACAACAAATCTCTCAGAGTTACGGATTGGCGAAATCACGAAGTAGGGTGGATCAACAGTCCATGACTACCTAGCATCCAACGGCTGACACTCACTATGGAACTTCAGGCATCTGAGCTCTGGGACTTTAGAGATTCAAAGCTTCAGGACTTCAGAGGATTTCACATCCGCACACCCCCAACACCCTCGAACTGTTAATCTCCAAATACTTCCATGTCACCTTTGGTGATGTCATTACATCTCATCACCTCGGCGTTATGAAACTTTTGAAAGTTCTTCCTTTAGTTCCCTTAAGAATCATTCTTCTAGAGTTTCAAGTCTCTGAACTTCACAAGTGGCGCCACGCGTCCACTAGGACCCACTGTTTCCATACTTGAACTAAGATACTGAATAGTCACATCAAACTTTATACTTTTCAAATTGTGAGGACATGGGTCGGCATTTTTGGCATAATCCGTTGATCATTCTGCAATTGTCCCCACACTGACACGTACCTCTTTTGGGAAACCGTGGTTTGGATTGTGGGACCGCCTTGTAGAATTATCTTCCGCGCATATTGGATCTCCACAATGCCTCTCGACCCTTGATATTGATAGATTGTGACCAAAATTAATGTGGGCCCGACCCAACTAACTCCTTTGTCACACTTAACTACCATGTGCCACCTCTAGGAGTGCTACATGGTAGGACACACAAAGCCGACACATGGTCCAATCAGGTGGGTGATAATGTCACATTCTAAATGCATTTCAATCTCACAATGGTTCTTAACTCTCTGACATGCGTCTCACACCCCATGTGTCCATGTCATTTTGAGTGACGTCAGTAGGCCACGTCACTTCAGGACTTGAGGCTTCGGAAGTCTTCACCTTAGCATACCCCATTTCTTTTGAGCGTCGAACTCCTGAAATTTCTTACTTTCTGCTCTTAGCT
>JZKD02S0427101.1:234108-246779 GCA_000966675.3 Picea glauca
AACTTCGGCCTTCAACCCTTTCTACTCTATCACACATAAACTTCACTAAAGTTGTGAAGTTTGAAGTACTTAGGGGTTAATCATCATGCACCTTTCTCCAGATCTGATGGTTGTGAAGGATCCTCCTTCTCCCAAACAGATCCAACGGCCCAACTTCAAACCTTGTGGTTCCAAACCCACGGTTACTGCAGTCTCTTTTCTCTGCAATCGTTATTGAACTACAATACCTCCTAAGCTTCCAAACATGACCAAGGTGCTCTCTTGGTACTCTGGAATGCTCTGAAATTCAAATTTTGTCCTTTTTAACAACAATTTTCTCTGATCTTTTGATTCCATAACCACTTATATGGCCTAATTCAGGCTTAGTGTCAAAAATCGGGCTCTGAACTTCAATTTTTTTCCATTTTGACAACAATTTCCTTCCGAAACATTCTCTTCAACTTCCACTTTCCTATCCCATCTAGGCTCAATGTTGAAACCATGGCTCTGATACCAATTTGTAACGTCCCCAACCACCCAACACATTGGGCAACGCCATAGAGGAACATCTTACTACTATGATACCAATTTGTTTTAACATCCCCAACCACCCAGGTTAGGCCATGCTATCTCGTAGAAATAACAATTATCATCAGCCTATAAATATAACCATAGGAAAAAAACATATTCTGCTAATACACAGGCTGATGTGGAAATAATAGTAAAAGCATACATGCAATAATCTAGACAAAACCATAGATGTAACAGCATATATAAATACATAGCATGTGAATGAACAGGGGAAATGAATACTTATCTTTTAATTGAGATCCACCAACTGCATGCAGACCTTCCATGAACCTCCCAACCTTAGACCACGCTGCTCATCACGCTCAACAGTGGGTCACCCCCGAGCAGGGACTAAGCTCCACCCAAAGCAAGGGAATCCTAGACTAGGCTGAGATTATAGGAAACTGCACAGTGCAACTGGAAGGATTCTCTCCAAGAGCCTTCTTACTCCCACTACTCATGGACTCTCATTCCCCACATGCTCGTTCCACCCCGGTAATATGCACCTTCATTGTTCCACAGTCCATCGGTTGCTCAACTTCACCTTTCAAGGTCTCAACAATAGGTCAGATTAGGAATTATCAAAGCTTCATAGCTAGTGTTGGACTCTCTCTAGGATAAAATCACTTCCCAGCAAACTCTCTCACATGGAGAGAGTTTCTCACAGGCCTGAAAACTTGCCTCTTCAACCATGGGCCTGACAACCCGCTTCTTCAACCAACTTCAACTCAGTTCTAGCAAGGTGAGGACAACATAAAAGGTTCAATATAGCTCATGGAATGGAAGCAACCACAATTCGGTAAAGCACAACACAGTTTTGGCAAGTACATATATGTTGGGCTTCACAGGAAAACGCAGGTCAGATTCCCCAATTACTGGTTTTAGAGGTGCGTCCAAGATGCAAAGGTCCACGACGGAGGCCCGACAAGTTAGGCGAAGGATGGGATAATGGGAAGAAACCCCCCTCGTAACGAGTTGACTCTCCATCTTTAACTACCTGCACCCAGATCGACACCTGTATTCTTGGAGTTGCATGCACTCCATTTAGAATTCATTCCCTTTCCCAGGCACTTAGGATAATTGGGTTTATTTTTCCCCACATTAGTATTTTCATTTTTCAGGAATATATTATAATATTCCCTTGGATTAATCCCTTTATCTTAGCCCCTATTTCCTAGCCTCTCAATCCCATCCCTTTCCCTACCTGGTGAAGCTTCGTCCCCCATCACTCTTTCTTCGTGGTCGGTCTACACGCAACAATTTATAATTTTTATTAATGATCCACATAATTACATATACAAAAATCAGGCGTATTGGCCTTAACATCCAGGATCTTCGGACTATAACACATAAACCTACCATCTTATCAACACTCGGCTCACCAGCCTACAAACATTAGTACATTTCACAAGGGCTCGGAATGGGGTATTATAATAACCACTCCTCAAATATGGTTGGTATGAACTACCCACATAGCAAGTAAGGAAGAGTGTTGTGTATGACCTTACATATGATAGGTTTTATTTTTTCATTGATTACCTTGTGAGAGAGAGAAACATACTTATGAGTATGTATAAGATAATTTCCCTTTGAATGACGGTAAAACATATTGGCTTTAATTCTATGTTGAATTTAGGTCAAGACATTGTGGACATTCTATTACTATCCTTGGATGTGAAGGAGTAACTTAATATGCCAAATTGATTTGGTCCTTAATTTGGGATGTGAGACTTATATGTGAATTAACTTGTCTTGATAATATACGATTTTGCGTGGAATGATATTATTCCTTTACATTTATCATTTTAGATATTTTTGAAACAAGGTAGTTGTTGTAATCAGGAGATTGTGTTATGGAATTAATGAGAATTTTGATTCAGTAGAGTATGACATCTACGGAAGAAATGACTCCAAATATCAATGATGGAAAGGAAGCAAAGAAAGTATTGGCTAATTAATATCTAAATGTCATAATATGATTTGATCACACATTGCAATAAAGAAGTTGTGTGCCAAAGTGGTCATGTGTGGATGGACTATGTAAAATCTCTACCAAGAAACAAACGTATATGAGTTAAATCAATAAAATCCATAGATGAAGACCATGTATGTCCTAGAATGTTATCAAGTGGAATTTTGTTGCATCTTTTCAACATCGGTTGAAACAATTGTGAACACAAAGTTCAAGGGCAAGGGTTCCCCTGGATTACTTTTGTTGAGATAACAAGGCTGATGAGCCTATCTCAAAATGTTAATAAATGTTAATGCATATTCCTAATATGTTGGGATTATAATGAGTTGGTCTGAAAATTTCATCAAGGTTTATTTATGTGAGGAAAGGTCAAGGTGGACTTGATTGCATTGCTTAAGAGAAAAGAGAGGTTTTGGAGTAGATCAGTTGATCTATGAACCCTGAGTTGTGCAGAGGAATTGGAAGGGAGAATCTCTTGACTCCTTTCATGTTGATTGTTATAATTCTCTAGAATGAGAAAACCAAGTCTTGGAAATATTTCAAGCATGGGAATGTTGGTGAATTAGAGAATAGTTGAAAATACATTTTCACTAATAAACACAATGAGAAATGATGTAGTAGAGTGCATACATAAATGCTAGGGCACTTCTGTTGATTTAGAAAGTGATGTGACACATACATTGTGATTGGCATGATGGATGATATGATTGTGGTTGTGCTTTTGTGTGAAGGAAAAAATGTTGATAATGTCATTACCTGTGGTGAACATCCTTGTGTAGAGGAATCGAGACAAGAGGATGATTGTCAAAAGACTAATAAAGTGATCATGTGAACTCCCAGGAAGTATCAGTTGGATAGTTAACATTAAGAATGATGACTACAACCATGTAGGTATGAAATAGGTCATGACATAATAGCAAAGCATCTGAAAGGAATTGGGTAAGAATTCCTTCAAGTATATTTTTCATCTTTATTGACAAGATCATGAGTGAATGCATGTATGTCCTTGATACCTCGATGGGGTGTGAAAGAGGGAGGAACTTATGGTATACGAATACTAATATAATCCTTGCAATATCTTGTTGAACAAGCATATCACAATTGAGTTGAATGACAATGAATGAATGAGTAGTTACATTCATTATATGAACTAGGTAGATGTATTTAGGAAATGCATGGTTATGTAGTATTTTGAAGACCAGTGCCAGATTCATTGTGTGCATATGTCCATGAGGACTGAAACATTATTTTTCAAGATTAAACATTTGATTTCATTATTAGTATGCTAGAAAGGAACATGTAATGAATGATTGTTTTATATTTTTTATATGACTAACACCGGAAATTAATGAGATTGATGGTGTGTGGAAAATTGAGGTTTTGTGTAATCTGTTGAAAATGTCGCGATGAAAATATTATATATGAGTGATAATGAGTGAAAATTGATTAAGAGGTTAGATGAATTGCAATAAAATATTACAAGCATTAATACTCACAGTTGTTTGGTTGATTGGAAATGCAGGTTGCAGGTAGAATGGCTTTGGATATGGTAATAAGTGTAAGTCCATAATGAATATCGGGTGCTACCTCATGTAGCAAGAGCCAAATTCTTTGATGAGGAACCTCATACTTATGAAATCTGATTTCCCTTATGAAGAATGTTTGAAATTAATAAGAGAAGTTTGATATATTTAGGAAAATATATTTGGAAGGGATTATGGTTGGAATTTCTATAATGATATCTCACATTAACTATATGAAGTTGATACAAGTGAGATGGTGGATCTTTCCAAGAAGGATAGGTGATGGTTGTTGATCCCAAAAGTGTGAAGAAGAGGCCACTATTATGACATGGGAACCCTATGGTATGTCATGATCACCATTGTGATGAGCTATGTGATGTTGGATAAAGTCAAGAGATGCCTTAGCTACAAGACTCTGTAATAATCAATACTCTTCCATTGTGAGGAATCCTTGGAAAATGATGGATTACCCAAATAAATGTGGAACAAAGAAGGGGATTATTGAGCCTAGAGGGTGAGTGACTACAAGGAAGAAAAGGCTTGAATAAATAGCATGCTATCTTGGATCATGAGTGCATTGGGTATGTCTAAGAAAACAATGAGTTGAGTTCCACCCATGGAAGCCATATGGATGTGGATCTATGATCATACAGATAATTATTGTCCTTAAGTGTATATGATATCTTTAGTTATGAATAAAAATGAATATTTATTCATATAAAGTGGTTCTATTATGCATGTTATGTGATCATTTCTATAGGCATATGTTGGTATACCAGAATTATAGGGTGGACCAGGCTATGAAGAGGATGATGATGTTGGTGTAGCTAAAGAGTGGAGGATATTGAAAATGTTTCTACAACAAACAAGGACCCCAAGCATGGTGTATTGTTGCAATCAAGAGGAAACCAAGAATGGTGTTATTCCAAGGGGGGTGGTTTGTCATGTCTCCATTTTGATCCCCTCACAAATTCTAATTAATTATGTTTTGCATTGTTTTATTTCAGCATGGATTTTTCATTAGCATGCCAAGTTGAACCTTATAAATAAAAAACAATGAACAATGTATATTATTTTATTTTAATGAAGATTCCAAATAGTTAACTGAAGCATGAGTTCCTATAAGGACCATGATACCACGAGTGGGGAATAGTGAGGGGGCTTTGGGGATTCACCTTGCAAATAATTTCAATCCATTATTTCCAAAATAATTTTTTTGATGTTTGAATTTGAAAATTTCCCACTTGTTTTTCCCTCCAAACCAAAGAATTGAATGTAGAAACTTGGGTGGTTGAAGTATTTCCTCCCAATAGTTATTGGGCTTGGCGTGGTAGTTGAGAGAGTCTTCTCAACAGTAAATTCATGGGATAGGTAAGTACATCAATTGGAAAAATCATAGAGGATTCCAAAAATGTCATGGGAGAGGAGAAAACCATGTATGGAGGACGTGGAAGAGATATTATTTGCATGTAGAGGAGATTTGAACACGAACTAGTTGTTGGTTGAGTTAATATAGCAAGATAAACTGAGATTTTGATCCAACATATTAACATAGGAAACACCCTAAGAATGCTAGAGTGTGGGACCACGATTTTGGGCCTTGTTGGGAATGGGTGAAGGAACTAGAAGACGATATACTCAAGGGACTGCATGGCAACAAAGAGAGATATCTCTTGTGTTGTGGATATCCAACAGAGGATACATCTATAATTAGTGGGGGTCCTAAGATCCCAATGAGGAGTTTCCTATGAGGCTGTCTCTTGATGAAGTTTTTCTATTTTCTCACAATTTCCGAGAGTCACTCAAATTCTACATTGTGGTATCATGGTCTAGCTAGTGGGTGGCCAACTGTAGAAAGGCTATGTATAGATGTGCCTATAGTTGGGTGGAAAATCACTCACCCTCACTTAGTTTGTTGGGTAGCCCATATTCAAATAATTTCTTATATTATGCATTGATATTTAATATACAAACAAGTTGAATTATGAAATTATGCATGCATTGGTTAAGATGTGTTAATGGATTTGGAATGGTATAAAAGAATAATTGCGCCTACAGAATTTTTCATCTACATATGGTAGATTGTTTTCATTTAAGTATATAACCTAAAGCATTTCTTTCTTAAATTGCATTAATGTATTGTTCTTGCATCCCATTTATAGAACCATGAAGTTGAAGTGTTAATAGTTATGGGATGTAGTGTAAATGCTATGGCTAGGTAATGGGTTTAATTGGATTGATGATTGTGGGACTATAGTAACCTTGAATCTACATGCTATGTCTTGGTCCATTATTTGGTGGGTTTTAAGCTACAATCAATATTAGTTTTGGTCCCTAACTATCTATATAATTAATACTACCGTAATTGTAGGGAAAGTATCTCTACAATCTCTATTTAAGCGATGAAATGTTGTAGGCTAAGATTATATCTTAGAAAGAGACCTTATGATTAAAAGGCATGGGAAATATGTGTGTCATGATAATCCTTATTTAAACTATGATTCTGCCTTATGAGCCTTACTGATGAATATTGAATATTATGGGATGGTTGTCAAGACATTTCATTAGACTGGTGATTGGCATATAAAGTGTAGGATGCTAGTATTCAATGGCTAAGAACTTTTGTATCATGGAAGCTAGTCACTTCCAGGGAAACCTCTATTGTACAACTATGCATATCAATTTCTATGAGTGTGTGATGACACTTTTTCCTAATAGCACATATATATTCATCTATATATTTTTTTGTTATAAGAGCGCTAAATTCCTTATGGATAAAGGGTACAATTATTTAAACCCTGGAAATATTTTTTATGGAAAGGACTTAGAAAAATCATTAAGGGATGAGTCCTCAAAATATGGACATTTCGGAGCTAAGAGGCTTAGAGTCTTATAAGTTCGAATGCCAACTTGATTTACATAATTAAGGTAAATATTGTTTAAAGAAAAGTCCCTTGGGTATTGGTACCCTTGGATTTCTAATCCAACCTTTGATATGTGTGTGTACACACACACATTACATACATGCATACATAGGCCTAAGTCCTTGGTTGATTATCAACCTCTTTTATGTGCTCTTAGTTTTCCACTCTTAACATTGAGTAAGAGTAGATCTAGGGCTTGGAGCCCATTTTTTTCCTTAAAGAATCCAAAAGAGGGTCCCATGGGAGTACTTGGTCAGTGGGAGCATTAGCCAAAGCTCAAAAAAATTTCTAAGGCAAACTTGGAAAATTTTAGTGTATCACATGAATTTTATTTTCATGTGATATAGGGCATATTGCATGAAAATAATATTTGTGTGATACGAATTGTGTCGCACGGAAAATAGTTGTGTTTGACACAACATGAACACCAATACTTGATGGCCACGGGGCTCATCCTTGGTGCATTAAAGGAATGTTTGACAAGATGTGATGTATTGCGTGAAGGTTAACTTCATGCAATATATCACATGGCAGGGAATTTTTTCCCGATGTGATACCTGATGGGGAGAGCTTTATTGCAAGATAAAAACTTCAGAGATGTGAGAAGGTGATCACATGGAAGAAAAATTCAAAGGGTACAACATATCACACCATAATTTTTACGTGTAACATGTTGCACCTTCAAAAACGTTCTAGGATGTGATAAATCATGTTGCAAGACAACCATATTCAAAGATGCAACAAGGGAGAAGAAACAAAAAAGATTGGAGAAAGAGAGAAAGAAAAGGAAGAAACTTTTGACCATGGGAAAAGAAGCATCGGTGCAATGCACCACGAGAGAAGAAAGTTTCAAAGGGTGTGATAAATGTGTCACATGGAGAAAAACTTTAGGTGCAATAAACACGTTGCATGTATAAAAACTTTGGGAATGATATGGCACATTAGGGAAAAAGTTCAAATATGCGACATGGAATGAAGGAGAATTTTTTCTAAGTCGTGATATGATTCAAAAAATGTGAGAAATTTCATGGAAATGTGGTAAAGTGTTGCAAGGTTGAAAAACTTCAAGGATGTGATATAGGGGAATCTCAAGACATATTGCATGGAGGAACATTTTTAGGAGTGCAATGTATCACATCCATAAAATGTTTGCATTTGATAAATTGCATTTTTAAATTTTTTGAAGCTGCGATATGGGGAAAGGTGGTGTGGCCTGTCGCATGGGAGAAAAACCCCCATGTGACATGACACAAATAAATAAAACTTGAATCTTGAAAAGAACATTTCCGAGGAGAAATATCGCACATTGAAAAATATTTTCTAGGTGTGACATGGAAAAGAAACCTGAGATGCTTCAGTAAGAATGAAACGCAGGGTCCATCCATATGCAAACATGTCACGTGTATGGATGATTATGTGGCAAGAGATAGAAGATCTCTATAAGAAACTTCAAGGGACCATAACTTTATTCTCATAGCCTGGAATTGAGAAAGAGTATAGTCATTGAGAAGCTCTCGATGAGTAGAATGTTTTTGTAAGCTCAAAATATAATTTAGAATTGTGTTTAAGAGGAAATCATTTGAATAACCCACCTCCTTAATAACACTTAGGGGGATGGGTATGTGACATTGATTACATTGTTTCCAATGATGATCAACCTCTAAGGAAAGAATAAGGACAAGAGTATGTTTTTCAAGAGCTTGGTGAAGCGATCATGTGAGTTCCCATGAGGCCTCAGCTAATCATGCATCATATATGTTGAGGGAAACCATGCAAGTAAGAATTGTTCATGAAAATATTGCATGAGTGATGAAGGTAATTTGGGTAAGAATTCCTTCAATCATGCTTTGATATCATAGTTTATATGTTGATGATGTCCATATGCATGCATGTGATTGATTCCCAAGTGATTTTATGTTAAAGGAAAAAATCCTTGGACATATAAAGATTGTTTAAAATCTTTTAATCCATTCATATGAGCTAGAATGTCATGTTGTGTTGGCTATGAGGTAATAACCAAGGCAAGTAAGAAATTATGATCCTATTGTGAAAATGAATTCCATGTGAGAAGGCATGTGTGACATCATGTTGTTGTTGGAATTGGGGAAAGCCTATATTTTTGCACATGTATCCAATGGTCTCCCTGCTTGTATCATTGTCCTGGACAATAACGTTCTTGACAATACCTAAGAGCACGGAAGGGGAAAGATTACTAAGGAACCACTAACCAAAAAAAGGAAAATCCTTTCCTTGTGTTGGTTTTGGTTGAAAATGAAGGTGTCAATATGGTCAAATAAATGTAGTGAGGTGGCTAGATGATGTGTCCAAGCATTGGTTATCCCTTCAACTTGTCATGAAAAATTTCATGACATAAGGTTATGGTATTCAATGTAATGCAAGGGTACATTACAAAAAATAAAAATACAAAAATAAATAACAATAACAATACAAATTGAAACAACAACAATAATGATAATGATAATAAAAGTAGTGGGAGGCATATGGGGGAAGCTTGCAAACAAAATAATGATGATGATGAAAATTGTGCAAGTTGTGATCATGCATACATGTATGTTGGCACATATGCTTGATTGAATTTGTGTGAATGCATGCTTTTGTTGATATTGCATATATGATAAACAATATTTCATTGTAGTTAATATGCTAATAGTTAAAAGAGATCGAATTATTAGTATGTCATAATTCTAAGATCATTTCATGGACTATCGTGGATGTTGCAATGAAAGGATTATGTGCATGAATGCTCACAGTTTGTATTTTTTTGTGCATGTTGCCTTGGATATGGCTATGAAATTAAGTCCATGATGAAGAAAAATGACTATTGCATGCAAGGGCCAAACATTATGAGAAGAATCTCATAGTTGTGAAATCTTGTTTCTATATGAAACAAATTCAAAATGTCTAATTGAAATTTTAATGATGAAATCTCATGTAATTATATGTGCATGATATAGGAAAGATGATGTATCTACCTAGTAAGGATGGATGATGGATATTGTTAAGCCCTAATTCATGGCACATTACCCCTTAATTGGGGTATATTACATTAGTATTGTTATTTTATTTATGTCAGATTGGGTCCATTAGTTGTAATTGTACCTCCTACTCTCCTATATATACCAAGGAGACCTTTTCATTTGGAATCATCTTGTAAATGTGAATTAATATGATGTATAAGGAGGTTTCCCCCTCGAAGAGTCTTATTATCTGAATTTATCTATTTTTCAAGGCGTTGAGTACTTATTCTAAGGTTTTTATGCTATTTTGATATTTGGTTCTTAACCTTTGGTATCAGAGCTAGACAATCCTTAGGATTGGCTTCTTCAAAACAAGTATTCTTAGCATTTTTTCTACAAAGTTATTTTTGGAAGGTTTAAAGATATGGAATTTCTATGGTGTAGATGCAACATATAGAGATAACTTGGGTCCAAATTTAATATCTTGGTCCGTTACGGTTTTCGAGATACATTACATTCAAGTTAGGGTTTTTGACTAGTCCTAAAACTTGTTCGAAACAAGTCTTCTTGGATTTTTTTCTCCCAATTTATTTTGGCTTGGTTTCAGGTTCTTAAAGTTTTACAGTATGAAGGGGGAATAGTGAAGTGTTTTTTGTACAAATTTAATCCCTTGATTCATTGTACTCTGAAATTTATTCCCTGAGGAAATCAAGGTTTTTGGTTGGTCTAGATGTCAATCTAAAATAGGTGTTCTTGGGAAAATTGGTATATATGAATCTACAGACCTCCAAATTGAGTGAGGCATGTTCCATTGGTTATCATATGGACCAAAGTTGTAATGGTATAAATTTCAAGTTCTGAAGTTCATATAGTGACATGTGTCAGTCTGTACAAATTCACTCTCCTGAAAGGGAAACAAATCAACACATATTGGGAAAGTTATCATAAAATTCGATTGGAGAATCCAATCTTGGTCTAACCTGTGGGGTTGGAAAGAAGACACATATGGATACTGCAGGTATAAATTTTAGACTCATAAGGGCTATAATTACAAAGATGCAACAGAAGAAAGGTCGGTTAGCAAAGCAATCTTCAAATCAGGGTTTTAAAAGGTGTGTTTTTATTTTTTGGAAATTTTCATATCTTTTGACTAGAAGATCCAATTAGGGTGATTCAAAACGTGGAATAAAGTGGGATAAAAGGAGTATCACATAAATTTGTGAGAATATTATGGTTTTTTAGGTACAGACATATTATGGCATCTTTAAACGTAGGATTTGTCGTTACTTGTCATTGCTACAACCCAGGGACAGTGTGGTTTCTCCACGTACCTAGAGTATATCGGAAGGCCCCTTTCAAATAGTTGCACATTAGAAAACACTAATATGGATTTGAGCTCCCACGTACCCATCATATATTGGGAGACCCCCTAGAATTCTAGGACCAACTATGTAAACCATTTGGTCATCTTGTTGTTGTAGTACATCGAGAATAACACTCGAAGAGATCACTCACTAGTACCTGGGTAGTCAGGTATTACGGCTAAGGGCATGGTCAAGCCTCCTTAGTTAGTGTCATGAGATATTGGGCTGAGTACTATTGTTGGACCCCAAACATATATTAGAGAGCTATATCACCTGACACTCCCTTGTCTATGAGGACCTATACCTAAGACAATTAGGAATTCCTACCATGCAATGATACTTGTCCAACATGCCACCAAAAAAGGGAACTTCTACACCAAATAAGCCCTCATACATTCCTACTTGGACTCTTGATGAAGGTGGATAAATATGCAAGGACATAGATGATTTACAAAAGAAGGAAATAAAAAAATATGAACTACAAAGGATGATGGATTCAACTGAAGCTAATATGGAAGTGATGATGGATACTAAGATGGATGGCTTAAAAGAGGAGATCATGGAAGGGTTGAAAAAATTGTTAATAGATAAGCCACCTGAAAGTGACAATGTATCCCATGAAATTCATGATGAGGACACAAGGAAGATGAATCAATACTGGAGAAACTCCGGCTTTGGGTTGAAGACCAACCACTTTCCTAAGATTGATATGAGAAATTTTGATGCAAAGGATCCAATCACATGGATACTCCAGATGGAGTTGTTCTTTGATCTACATGATGTGCCTCAAACACAAAAGGTATGAATTGCATCCTTATATTTAGAACCTAATCAGTTTGTGTGGTATCGATGGCTTTGTTCTCGCAAATCACTTGTCACTTGGACAATTTTCATTGAAGAAATGATAGCACACTATGAGGATACAAGGAGAAATACCTTCTTCGCACAATTGATAAATCTCAATCAAAATGGTTCAGTTGCGGAGCACATTGAGAACCTACAAAGATTGAATATAAAGGTAACAAATATTCTAGATGAGCACCTAATTGATGTCTTCATAGGAACTTTAAAGGATAACATTCAACATGAGGTTCGCCTTTGAGAACCTAAATCATTGAAGAATGCATTCAGGGTGGTGAGAAATGTTGAAAGTAAAAATATGGCTATGGATACTAGAAGGACCACCCCTAACATCTATCGAGAGAGTAATGTTCCTTCTTCTAAACCACCTCAACCTACAAGGTTAACACCTCAACAATTGGAGGAAAGAAAAGAAAAAGGTGTATGCTTTAATTGTGACAACAAGTACAGTAAGGGACATAAGTGTGGTGAGAAGAAATTATTCTACATAGATTGTGAAG
>JZKD02S0427101.1:271484-285492 GCA_000966675.3 Picea glauca
CTTAAATAATTTTATCTTTCAGATTTGTCCTATCCAAGATAATGGTTGCAACATGCACTTCATTGAGTGCATCAACCACTTGATTTTCCTTTCCTTTTATATGCTTAATTTCAAAGTCATATTCAGTCAGAAATTCCATCCATCTAGTTTGTCTGTCATTTAATGTTGGTTGTCCAAACAAATGCTTCAAACCACAATGGTCTATTCTTAGCTCAAATTTCTTACCCATGAGGTAATGTCTCCACATTTTTAATGCATGTACAATTGTTGTTAATTCCAAGTCATGGGCAGCCTAATTCTTCTCATGCTCCTTTAATTTTCTGGACTCATAGCATACCACATGATCCTTTTGACTGAGGACTCCATTGATCCCTTCCTTGCATGCATCAGTGCACACAAAAAAATATTCATTTGTATCTACAATATTCAATATTGTCTCACTTGTCAATAGTTACTTCAACTACTGAAAACTTTCTTCACACCTAGAAGTCCATTCAAATTTCACTCCCTTCTTTTGCAAAGAAGTGATTGGACTTGCAATCTTTGAAAATCATGTTATGAATATTTGGTAATAACTAGAAATGCCCATGAATGATCTGACCTCTATGACATTTCTTGGTATTGCCCATCCTCTAATGGACTCTATATTTTCAAGATCCATTGTTATCCCTTCTGCTGAAATTATATGCCCCAAGTAGTGAATCTTCTTTTGATAAAAGATGCACTTACTTAGTTTAGCATACAATTTATGCTCTCTCAAAAATTGCAACATTGTTCTTAAATGGTGTTTATGTTCCTCTTTTGACTTAGAGTAGACAAGTATATACTCTAGGAACATAATCACAAACTTGTCCAGGTACTCCTTGAACACTACATTCACCAAACAAATAAAAACAGATGGGGAATTTGATAGTCTAAATGGCACTACCAAGAATTCATAGTTCTCATATCTTGTCCTAAATGTTGTCTTTTTGATGTCTTCTTCCTTGATGCTCACTTGATGATAGTCTAATCTCAAGTCAATATTGGAAAAGATTCTTGCTCCTTTTAACTGATCAAACAAATCATCAATTCTTGGAAAATGATATTTTCTCTTTATGGTGACCTTATTTAGCTATATGAAATCAATACATGGCCTTAAGGTTCGAATTTCTTCTTCACAAATAGAATCAGGGCTCCCCAAGGTGACACACTTGGGCGTATATACCCCTTCTTTAAAAATTCTTCAAGTTGCATTTGCAACTCTTTCAATTCTAGCATGCCCATTATGTATGGTGTTTTGGACACTAGGACAACTCTTGGCACCAAATCAATAGAGAAATAAATGTCTCTCTTTGGTGGAAATCCTTGGATTTCTCTAAAAACATCTTTAAAATCCCTTAAGACTGGGTGGTCTTCATTTTTTTCCACTTTATCTTTGGCTACCTCTTCCATGCAAGCTGCAAAAATCTGACATCCCTTCCTGAAATGTTTTTTCAACTACATACTTGAAATCTCTCTAATAGCTACAGCTCTTGGAATTCCTTGAACCTTGCCTTGCTTCCCTTATTCATTAAGACATGTAGTTGTCTTGTTGTAACAGTCTAGGACAACATTGTGTTTTTCCAACCATTCCATCCCAATTAGACAATCATATGACCCAATGGTATGATGTTTACATCTACCTTTGTGTTGAGTCCATTCATGTCTATTGAACAATCTTTAACAAACTCATTTGTTTTCCTCTTAGCCCCCATGTAGATGAACTAACCAATATTTTGCATGCTTACTCCTTTTAAAGTGAAATATTTCAATGATGTTAGCATTTATGTAACTATGGCTAGCTCCGGAATTAATTAAAATTGCTATAGGTTGGTTATCAATCTTACCTTCCACTTCAATCATGGGAGATTGATACTCTGCTTGCTTGTTATCCAAGGATGCATAAATCCTTGGAATGTTTCCTCCCATGTATTCCATTGTTTTAACCTTTTGAATGTTGTGGGATATCCTCATTCTTTCTCCTTTCGGAGGGCGGTCTTTATATAAGTAATTTCCTTCACATCCCCAACATTGTATAGGTTGCTTCATTGGCCTTTTCCCAAATGAATATGCAGTCTTGTGCTCATTTTAGGCTGATTGACCTTGTTGATTTGCTTGGGTTCTCTTCTTGAAAAACGATGGATTAAAACCCTTCTACCTTTGATCCCTTTTCCCTTCATCTTGTCATTCCAAGCCTTTTAGAAAATTGGCCTTCCTTTGCTTTCCTCATAAAGATGCCTTTCTCTCTTTATGGTTTCCTCCAAAGTATTGGGGTTATCATATTGAATCTTGTAATTGTAGAAAGAGGGAAACCCACTTAGAAACCTTTGTATTTTGACCTTCTCATCTTTGATGAAGTCAACATACTTCAACAATTCAAAGAACCTCTTTTCATATTCTTCCATTGTCATGCTTCCCAAATTGATTTCAAAGAACTCTTTCATCTTCCTTTCATAGTAATTCTCAAACAAATATTTATCTTGGAAATATCCTTTGAACTACCTCCATGAGATCATCTTTTCTTCCAGGTTCTTGGATTGCTTAAGATGATCCCACCACATGGTTTCCTTTTCTTGCAAGTGGTAGGTGACAATTTTAGCTTCTACATGGGAGGGGTAATCATGCAACTGGAAATATATCTTCATTTCCAATAGCCAGGCCTCGGCCTCTTATCCTTTCCTATTCTCACCATTGAAATTTGGTGGCTTAATCTTCCTGAGTTCACCTTGAAATATGGTTTCCTCAGTCCTTCTCCTCTGCCTCTAGACATGAGACACACTTGGGTTGCTTCCTGGCCCAAAACTTGCATGAGTTCTTCTGGTGTATTTCCTTAGAGAATGATGGTTCCTACTCATGCTTCTTGATTTCCTATCATTTAAATGATCATCCATTTTTATATTGGATCTACATGTTGACACTTGTCTATCACTAGTTGCTTGCTTAGTGTCAGAGTCCTTGTTAACTTGTTTATGCAGCATGTTTAATCTTTGAAGTATCTTTTCCTGCACATTTTCATGTACCCATAACCCAAATTTGGGTCCACACTAGATTCAATGGGTCATAAGCTTTCCATAGGTTGATTATGTGCCCCAAATGGACTTCTGAGCATGGAGTTATACCCTTTAGAAGTAAATTTGTGCTAAAATTTTATCCTTAATGTTTTGGCTATAACTTTCTCATACGAGCTTTATTTTGCGAACAATTTAGCTCATTCGATAGTTCTATCCGAGTCCTTTTTTTTAAGCTACAAAGACAAATCCTACCATGGTATACTCTATTCTCATGGGTTTTAATTGGATAAAAACGTATTTTAAGGCCTCAAAATTGCCCCGCAAGTTAATGACCTTCAAAAACCAAAAAAATTTGCATAAAATTGATGTTGTAATAGCCCTTTAAATATGAGTTGTTGATATCAAATCGCATGTAATCTGAGCCATTGATTTTACTAGATCGATCGATCGACGATCGACACTTTCCTTTGGTCGTGTACGACTCTTTTCCCAAACTGACAACATGACCTTCATTCATCGACCAAACTCCCCAACGATCGATTTGCACCTGCTCCAAACCAACCGACCCAACCTTTGACCATCGAAAATCTTCGTTGGTGAATGAAACTCCTTACCAATTTGGCTTAAGCCCAACCATCAACCCATCAACAATCGACAATCCCCAATGACTGTCGAAAACACTTCCCCAATTTGGCCAACCCGACCATCGACTGTCAGCTACTTATGGGATGATGTGGAAACTATTAATGTGGCATGACATGTGGATGTTGATGTGGCATGACACATCATCCTAAGGTGTCAAATTGATTGATGTGGCATGACACATGGATGATAACGTGGCATGACATGTGGATGCTAACCTGGCATGACACGTCATCACCCTCACTCCTTCATCGGCCATCAACCATTGCTCTTAGCGACCCGAACACCTTGTCGAATCGACCGACACTCGACCATCAGCCCGTCAACTTATCGATGATCCCTCTTTCTTGATTTGAAACACTTTGTTGAATCTAGTCGATGCCCAACTTTCGGCCCATTAGCCATCAACATTTTTCGTTGGTGATTGGAAACACTTCGCTAAATCCATTCAACGCCCGATCATCGGCCATCAGTCATCAAAGATACATTTTGGTAGAACCAAACTTATCACCATTTTAGACAACCTGACTATCAATCGTCGACGATTTCTTTTGGAAAACTTCAACGCTTAGAAAATTTTCAACATTTCTCTAATTGATCTAGATCATTGATTCGTTGAAATTTTCCCAATTCTATCGACGAGCCTTGATCTTCAATCTAATCCATTTCAAAAACTCCCAAAACAAATCCTAGTCGTTGATTTGATCAACCTTTCAAAAAATATGAAACATTATGAATTTTTAAATTTATCAAAGCAAATCTCGACCATTGATCTCGAGATCAAACACGATCTCGACCATCGATTCCTTAACTTCTTCCCAACACTACAAGTAACCGTTAAAACTTGAATTTCATCCTTTCCAAGTCAATTTTTTCTCTACAACTTTCATATTTAATTCATTAAACTTCTCTTAAACCTATCTGACTCCTTTAAACTTGAATTTACTCATGAATTTGGCAAACTTCACTCTAATTTTATTCATTTTTCCCCCAAACTCACACAGACAGAAGTATGCAACAATGAATCACACCAATTTATTATGGATCTTGGCCCATTACAAGACCTTTATTTGAACCAGGCACTCTAATACCATAATGTAACATCCCCCAACCCAACCGAGGGACATTACGATGTGGAATACTCATAAAAATGAAATTTATGCTAACTAATTAATTTCATGTAGCTTACAACCATACAAATTTCACAATTGTTTGATACCATTCACTTGATGCAACTATAGCATACTAAAATCAACATGAATGCAGTCTAATAATTCAACACAACAACATATAAATTATTTCCAAATACACAGAGTTCATGCACAACAATTTAACTCATGAATTAACATAACAACAAGATAAAACACTTATCTTTCAAAATAGTTGTGCAACCAGCTGCTTGGGATAGACGTTCAACCCAACCATGGACTGATTGTTCTAGGCATCAAAAACCACTCACCCTCAAGTTGAGGCTAATAATCTGCAAAAGAGAGTGGTCTCTCACTATCCACTAACGACTCATAAACTCACAACCCACTGATATTCTCCTACAACTATCCTGATTTTGCACTGGCTCTCTTCCTCTTGACCTATCCAACCCAAGAAATGTACCCCTTCACTGATCTCAATCCCTTGGGCATCCCATTCATTTATCAAGGTATCTCTTGCATAGGTAGCTAGGAATCTCTCAGCTGGGAACTCAAGGGAACTCACTGCTAGAAAAACTACCAGCAACAACAACAAACACTTGTTGTTTTAGTGAAACTCAGTTGGGAGTTCACTCTTCAGGCCTAACAACCTGGATCTTCAATTTCTAGCTCCAAATATGCTCCAATACACTCCATCTTTCTCTAGAATTTACCCTTGATGGATGCAGCAAATTCAAGCTCTCTTTTCTCTTCTCTACTTGCTCCTCATGCACAAAACTTGACTGTCTAAAATTGTCATCCCAACCCATCTGAATTTCCTCCCTTTGGCTTTCCTTTCTTGACTCACACACTTCCCCAAGCTAGTTGTACTCATCCCCCATGTTTCCAATAACTTTGGGATGTGACCACTCACACCCACCCTCTTACATGTATTCAATGATTAGCTTTGGGAACACTTAATCAGAAATTAGAAGGTTCATATACCAATAGCAATTTAGGAAAATGGGTTGAATTAATATGCATGGCTAATTCCCCCTTGGACCCCCTCTTATCCATTCTCTTATAACCTCCCCTCTCTTGTGGATTAATTAAGCCCCCATATTTTTCCATGTCCCCTTACTAGCATGCATCACATTTTATTATTAAAAATAGAAATACAATTCGCATATTACATCGCTTTGGCCATAGCCACACATTATATCTACATTAAGCATAAATTAAACTAGGGATTATAGTGGGGATGTTACACTCTTTGACCGGCATGCACCCCTTACCTTGTGCATTCTCTTATGTCAATCATCGTGACTCCTCGTGGGTGTGCCAATGGGGTTTTTCAACCTCTCTGGTGTGCACATGTTTCCAAGGGAAGACAAGTCAACTCCTTGGGAATGCTCCCAAGTTGCCCCTCCCTTTCCAAAATGCAACCCAAGTCTTCGTCAATCATTCTAAGACAAGTAAGGTGTGTTCCCCCTTGGTGTCATATATCACCATTGTGCACCCAAGGTGCTCATGATCACACCCAAATGTCTTCATTCACCCAACCAATCACTTCCTCCTTGTGCTCTTTGACTGTACTATCACTGAATCTGCCCAAGGAGCATGTGCTTGGTGGGTGTCATGGGAGACATTAAATCCTCCCCCACTCCATGCTTTTTTCATCCCCGACAACATCCATCAATATCTATGGCATCTCTGCCCCATCTCTGGATCTCGTCACCACCCAATGATTGTTGTCTCTTCAACTGTTTTCATCAAGACAAACTCTCCTCGAGAAGTTCTGTAAAGTGTGGTCAAGTGTTGGATGATCTTGACCCTTGATGGATTCAATACTTTGAATTTGTCATTTGTGTGTCATGTACAATGGATCCTATCAAGTTCCAAACTAGTTGGGTGATCATTCCAATTGTCACGCTCGTTTCCCTCGACAATACATCGTATTTAATTACACATTGCTAAAATGAGAATTATTAATAGGGATGTTACACAACTAGATGACTGAAGTCGTGGTTTAGGAAATGAAGAGGTAAATCAAACCCAAACCTGGTGGTGGTGGAATATATATTAAATATAATAGATCTCTATTAATTGCATATAGATCATGAACCAGAGGAAAGTAGAAGAGTACCAGTGAGAGATCCATCTGCAATTAAATATTTATTGGAGTGTATAGCAGAGCATGAAGACAAGTGAAAGAGCAAAGAGTGTTGAAACTAATTTTTGGTATTAGAATGGAGAACGAAAGATTATTTTTACAAAGATAAAGATAGAAAGAAACTTGAGAAATTGCATTTATAGCTAGAGCTAGAGGAAGAGAGGGTCAAGGAAGAACACCAACAAATGAAACATTGCTTGAAGAAATGAGGAACAATCAAGCATGGTTAGAGACAATGGAAGGAGCACAATGAAGAGGGCTTGACACATAAGATGTCAACAACAAAGAATTTTTACCTCGAGAAGAAGAGGTAGAGCCTAAAGAAGAGGGAGTTGAAGAGAGATTAGTAAGAGCAATCACGGGAGTCGGTTCTAAACCAAAATTTGAAGTGACTATTTATGAAGGAATCTTGAATGTTGAGGAGTTGATTGACTGGATCATTGTTATGGATAGATACTTTGAACACGAGAATGTGGATGATGAAAAGAAGGTGAAATTTGTTGTGACCATATTAAAGAGCCACACATCTCTTTAGTGGGATGGAGTACAAGCAAAGGGAAAGAACAAAGGAAAGGAAAATATCAAGAGCTAGGATCGAATGGTAGTAAATTTGAAAGGTAATTTTATGCCTAAGGACTACCAACTTAATATTTTTAGACAAATACAAAATCTTAAACAAAGATGAATGTTAGTTAAAGAATACATAGAAGAATTCTGCAATCTAAACATTAGAGTTGTTCATGTGGAAGAGGATGAAAATAAATTATCCATATATATTAATGGGTTAAGATTTGATATTCAATACGAAATCAATATTTTGTCTCCAAAGTCAGTTGAAGAAGCATACCAATATTCTCTTAAGGCAGAAGAGAAATTGTCTAGGAAGCAAAATTTAAGAGGAAGCAGTAGAAGTAATAGAGGCAGAGGAAAATAGAGTGACAGGGGTTGATTTCAAGGACAAAAAGAATTAGCCAGCAGTTCACACCAACAAGGACAATCAACAATAGGGAATGACTCTTTCAGAGGTAGAAGACCTTACCCAACAAGAAGAGGTGGAATTGTTTTTGGAAAATGTTTTAGCTATAATAAATATGATGGTAATAGATCTTATGAGTGTCCAGAGAATACTTCAAAAACTCAAGGGAATGCACATATTGTCCAATCTAAAGAATAAAGTGTAGAATCACCTTCCCATGAAGATGCACCAGAGATTGTAGAGTCATTTCTCATGAAGAGATTATTTCTAAAGCCTAACAACGAGATTTGAGAGCTTGCTCAAAGAAATATATTGTTCATAACCACTTGCAAGACTAAAGGTAAATGTTGCAAAGTTATTATTGATAGTGGAAGTACTAACAACCTTGTGTCCATTGAAATTGTTGATAAATTAGGCATGAAGAAGACAATACATCCCCCTCCTTATAAGGCGTCTTAGTTGCAAAAGGGACATCAAGTCTTAGTGAATGAGCATTGTCAAGTGCAATTTCAAATTGGGAGTTATAAATATCAAGTAATTTGTGATCTTTTGCATATGGATATTTGTCATGTTATTTTAGGTAGGCCTTGGTCATATGACATGAGAGAAATTCACGATGGGAGGATTAATAATTACACTTTTGAGAAGGATGGAAAGAAGCATACACTCATACCTTTGAAAGATGAGAATGCAACTTCAGAGGTCAATCCTTAGGTGTTGATGGTCAGTGGTAAATATTTTTTACATCTTATCAGAAATGAGGAAGTAGGTTTTGCATTAATTGGTAAGCCAAAGATAGTCCTTACTAGTACAAAGTTAATTGATCTGCCTAAAGAAATTCAGAATTTATTGGGTAAATTTGTTGATATTGTTGTAGATGAATTTTCAAATGAATTACCTCCAGTAAGATTCATCAACCATCACATAGATATCATTCTAGGAGATAATTTAACAAACAAGGAAACATATAGAATGAATCCAAAAGAGAATGAGGAAATCAAGAATCAAGTACATGAATTGTTGGATAAAGGGTTGGTTAGAGAAAGTTTGAGTATGTGTGTTGTTCCTACAGTGCTGAGTCGAAAGAAAGATGGAAGTTGGGGAATGTGTATAGATTCGAGGGCCATTAATAAGATCACAATCATGTATAGATTCCATTTGCATCATATTGATGATTTGAAGGACTATTTGAGTGGTGCAAAGTATTTTTCTAAGATGGACTTGAAAAGTGGATATCATCAAATAAGAATTAGAGAAGGGGATGACTGGAAAACAACATTCAAAACTAATGATGGACTTTATGAGTGGTTATTTATGCCATTTGGTTTGACAAATGCCTTGAGCACTTTTATGAGATTGATGAATGAAGTGCTTAATGATTTTACAAGAAAATTGGTTATTGTTTATCTTGATGATGTTATGGTTTGCAATCATTCAAAGGAAGACCATCTTAGACATATTAGATTGGTTTTGGATAGGCTACAAAAAGATAAATTACTAATCAATTTGAAGTGTACTTTTATGAGGACGGAGTTGGTTTATTTGGATTTTTTCATAGCACAAGAGGGCTTGAAGATGGATCAGGAGAAATATAAAGATATAATAGAGTGGCCTACTCCAAGGAGTATTTTTTAGGAAATGTACAAGGAATATGTAGATTTCAAAGAAGCTTATGCAATTTGTGAGAATTCTATAAGAAGATATAGAAGCCCATGGATAGATTGTATGATTCAAGAAGGAATATTGTTCAAAGGCAGCCAATTATGTATTCCAAAATGTTCAGTGAGAGAGAATTCGTTGAAGGAGAAGCATAATGGTGGCTTAGGAGGACATTTTGGACATGGTAACACATTTTCTCAATTAAATACATATTATTTTTGGCCAGGTATGAAAGGTGATGTAAAAAGGTTTGTTGAAAGATGCAGGATATGCCAGCATGCAAAAGGAAGAAGTTAGAATACTGGATTGTATCAACCTTTTCCTATTCCAATTAGACCATGGGATTCAGTGAGTATGGATTTTGTGTTAGGATTTCCTAAAACTCAAAAAGGTAATGATTCTATTTTTGTTGTTGTTGATAGATTCTCCAAAATGGCACATTTTATATCTTGTACTAAGACAAGTGATGCAACTAACATTGCTAACTCATTTTTCGAGGAATTAGTGAGATTGCATGGAATTCCTAGAAGTATTATTTATGATAGAGATACTAAATTTGTTGGTCATTTTTTGAGAACTCTTGCGAAAATTTTGGGAAAAAATATCAATTTTAGTTATCTTAGCACCCTTAGAACATCCCAAGCAGTTGGATCATGTACTTTCACAAGAAAATTTTTCTTATAATGATTCACCAAATAGAAGCACATGTTTAATTCCATTAATATGATGTATGGTATGAATCCAATAGGATTTTATGAGATGAGGAATTTGGGAAAACATGAGATGAGAAGTGTAGATGGTGAAGACTTTTCAATAGCCATGCAAGAATTGGATGAACAGGGCAAGCAACAGCTTCAAGACAACACCAACAAGTACAAGAAGAGAGCAAATTTGAAGAGAAGAAAGATGAATTTTGAACGTTGTGTTATCACATAAAGTTGTCAGGAGTCATATGTGTTTGTTGTGAATACCCAAGTCTGCACCCCTACTCTGTCTCCCTCTTTTCTGCACACCATTCCTAGTATTTTTCCCTTCTGGTTGATAAAGTCGATTTCCCTTTCCAATCAATGATCAGGTTTTCCTTAGTATCTTGCTTAACTGATTCTCGACTCGGGGGTTTTCTATTTTCTTTAAAAGATGAACACATATCGTGATCTTTGGTCCAAATTACTGGTCCTTTTATTTTCTATTGATTGAGCTCACATCGAGTTGTCCAATTCCTTTGTTTGTATAGTGAACATCCATGAGCACAAAGTGCAGCATTCAGAACAATCCATTTCGGGCTTGAAACACAAACAAGCAGACATGCTCGATTTTCAATGGCGGAGATCCCATGAATAGTTCAGATCAACGGCTCTTGGGCGTTCGATATTTCAAAATGGCGCAAGGATTAACAACTAGACAGAGGAGTCAAAGTCTCGAAGTAAATCTGATCCATTGAAGGTTGAGGACATGTGGAGGTAGATCCCTCACTTTGAAATATTTACTTCGAAGGATTGTAAGAGCTATGCATTAAAAAGGCCTGAATCCGAGACTCCCGAAGTAATCGTGAGTCGTTGATCTTTACAGCAGAAAGTAGGGTCCATCCAAGAGCGGCGTGTGGCAACAAAAGTGGGACTTTCCCAAATCATAGATTACGATCATATCGACGGCTTGCGTGTATTCGATATGTCAAAATTGCGCAAGGATTAGTGGCTAGGAAAAAGCCCCAGAGTTGTAGATCAAGCACCACGCATCCTTCTCCATCGGACGATCAATATTTACTTCGGGAATCCAGACTTTGGTATTTTTAGCTCCTCCCCTCGCGCTTTCATCCTGAGCATTTTCTCCCGAAGTCCACAGATCGTTGTCATGTGTTCATCCAAATCTAACGATGGTAGTTTTCTTCGGGACTCCGGGCTTCGGGAGTTTCAGCCTCCTCGCTCCCAATTTTATCCAAAATGTTTTCTCCCAGAGTTAAGAGATCCCTATCGCGTGTCCTCCCAGATCGATGATCATCATTCACTTCGGAGATCCAGCTCTGCATGCATACCACCCCCGAGCTCTGAAGTGTCAAAGTGTGTGGCCGTCATCAATTCAGATATGTGGCGCTCTCGTCAAGAATGACATATGGCATCCATATGACGATGACACATGGCACTTAGTCCAGATACCTTTGGGCATATCATCCGCTTGTTTTCGAGTGACACGTGTCACCTTTCTTTTCATGACACATCATCATAGTGATGTCAGGCCACCACATCAGATCATCCTCTGGGAAGTGTTCTTGTTCAGCGCCAAAATTAGCGCCATCTCTCAACACAGTTAGAATGATCCTAAAATTGGCAGGCAGATAAACTTTAGTGGTGGCGCTAAATTCAGCAGGAGTACCCAGATCGCAGATCGTGACCAGATCAACGACCACGTTTCATTGCAGGGACACAACATGCTCGAACAATAAAATTATTGAGCGGTCCCGCAATTGAAACCATGGTATAGTAAAAGAGCTACGTGGTGGAAGGTGGTGAATTGCGGGCTCAAAAGCGGTGTGAATCCAAACCGCCTTTAACGGCCCCACAATCACGTGCTTATATGGCATCTAATCCAAGGGAAATGTGTGGCTTCCCCCTAGGCATTAATCCTTGTTGTGATCCCGAGATGAAGAAGTTAATGAAAAAGGAGTGGTGGTTGAACCCTCGACTCACTCCATAAATAGAAGGCATGGAAGGTTTGGTCATGGAGACAAAACTGTCATCTCGAGGTACCCCTATGGACGGTTTTTCCTGCAGGCCCATGCTGGTCTGAGCTCACGTATGACAAAAGGATGCACGCACAGTCCGGTTTATGTGTTAAAATCATTCTTGTATTGAGTTTTGTCCATTTGACCTTCACTCATATAACCAACATCCACCAAACATTCTGATGGGTATTGAGCTTATTCTCTAGCAATATGAGGGTGAATCTCAGTGCTAACACGTTGGATATTTGGTATTGGCACACCCAAGGAAAGAGAGATTTCCCAAAGGGGAATACAATAAACTGAAACTTAAAAAAATGGACCATGTAAATTTTTGAGGAAATTTTCTTCAACTTCTTATGAAATGGAGCTTCCACACAATATTGGAATCTCTCAAATTTTTAATGTTTTATATTTGTATCCTTATAAGGGAGCAGAAGAAATTTCAACAAATGCACCTGAAAATGATAAAATTTGGAGTATTGAATGGGACAAACAACTACATAAAGCTCAACAAAGACAAATTGAATCATTCTTAGATAAAAAAAAGTAGCAGAGAAGACAAGTGGTAGAGAATACTTTTAGTACTTAATCAAGTGGAAGGATCAAGCACTTGAATATGCCATGTGGATGACAAACTCATAAATTTTCAAGAATGGAAAAAGTATTGAAGAACTCATGGGGCAGAGCCCATGAGCATGTCTTTTATTTCCATGGTAGTCTGATGCAGGAGCATCATTTAAGATTGTGTTTTTTCCTAAGTTTGTAATGGGTTCTAGAGGATTCTAGATCTGTCTACGTAGAGAGAAATTTGCTTTCCTAAATTGCCATGTAATGTAGCCAAATTTACTTTATTTAGCATGCAACTAGACAAGTTAGAATAAATTTAGGGATAGGTAGGGTTTGTTTGAATTTTCTCTAAAATTGGAGGATACAAACCCATCATTTAGGATTCGAGTCAGTTTCCTCCTTGTTTGTATAAATAACCCTATTGCAATGTCAAAACACATAATATAGAGAGAGAGGGTTCATGTAGAGTGTGTGTGGAGAGAGATTGTTGCAGAGAAGGTGATTTTGGGGTTTATGAATAAAATTAAAGTTGTAGACCCAATTATTGTTCAATATTCTTATTTTCCGAGCTAAATTTCTATCAAATTTGTGTACAGGAATTGGAGATAGTTTATGTGTGTTTATGAAGTGTGAAAGATTTAGAAATACCTTATTAATATTTGAGGAAATGAGACAACATTGAATCTTGTAGGATGTATCATACTCTGGAAATGAAATCGCATTCCTGATTTATATATTTAGTGTGTTTTTATTGAGGTTCGAGGAATAAATTTGTGGCACTCCAAATCATGGTCAGTAGCAACTGCAACATTTAGAATTGTGGACCTATAGCTTCCAACTAGAGGAATGACATCATAGTTTAGGGAATGAAGAGGTAAATCACACCCAAAATTGGTGGTGGTGGACTATAGATTAAAGAGAATAGATCTCTATTAATTGGATACAAAGGACAAACTAGAGGAAAGTAGAAGAGTACAAGTGAGGGATCCATCTGCAATTAAATATTTATTGGAGCATATAGCAGAGCACAAATACAAGTGAAAGGGAACATAGTGTTGGCACCATATTCCCATGAATCAATAGATACAACTACATCCTCCAAAATTCCTTTCA
>JZKD02S0427113.1:0-10679 GCA_000966675.3 Picea glauca
CAACATATTGTCCTGGGAAGCCCTTCTAACACAAGGGTCAAGCACTAGGTCGCATTGGTGTTGGCAGAGTTACTCACCTTGCTTTGTTGACATCAGTGTAGAGATTGCACATATTACGGGGATCACTCGGAGGTATACCCACAATGATGAGTGGAAGCCTTTTGAGTTGATTTTGGCCTAGATACCCTGCCCTTGCATGTGGATCGGACTGACGACTGTTCCCCCAGGTTTTATTGTTGTTTATGGTGACCTTAGTGGCCTATCTCTTTAGGTTCTTACCCAAGGTGACTGTAGAGGGGAAAGTATTCACGGTACCTGGAATTGACGTTGACCAAACTCACTCGGGCTCCTTGGAGGGTATACCCACGATTATGTGTGGGAGCTTGCACCAGGGTGTAAGTCTGTTAAGCAGGTCGTCAGCGTAAATTTTTCACCATAGCCCCGCCCCTTCTCGTCTCGTTGTTGAGACATTGGATTTCATCACCAACTAGTGGCTTCGAAATTAGAAGGTATTGTTTGCTTGGTGTTACTTCTTAGATTTTTTTTACTAGCGCGTGTTGTTTGTTTCTCGAAGTTGACCTTAGGATTTTCTTCGCGAAGTTTGTTACTCGTCTACGATAGCTCCTCCACGTCGTTCATGTAGAATGTAGGGTTGATCTCCAGAGCATCTGGAAGGTTCACAACCCTTGTCCACAAGCACACCTGGAGGCTCTCCTCGGCAGAGTGAAGTCCCAGTGATTACCACGCCACAAGTGGAACGAACTGACTCTCTAGAACATTTTTTAATTACAAATACTCGAGAGGATTTTCGACTTCCTGGTGATTCTCAACGCTCTTTTAGATGACTGAATTCTTTTGGAGACTTAGTTGTTACCTCTTATGGATCACTCGTTGGGCCATTTCTCGGTGTAGAAGGCCAAGATCCTTTTTGGTCTGTAGGTGATTTTCGAAGGACACTTTTTGGTCCTGGTTCGCCTGTGGTCTCCGAAATCAACCCTCCGGTGTTTTCTAAGACAGATGCTGTATTGTTGAATACCACTTATCACTTTACTCTCCCTGCCAAGATGGCCCATCTCGCGAATACTACGAGTGTCCCAACCGGGTTCACTACCGCTGGTCTTGCTCTTATAAACACCCAGCGAACGCCTGATGTCACTCCAACAATACCACTCGGATACCATGCATTGAATGCTTTGTTGAATGCTTCTATTCCAACACCTCCGCAAACCCCATCCGGTACTCCTGGTGGTCCTTCTTTTCCTGGGCACCCTATTCCCGGTTTTATTCTGACACTCCCTCAATTTCCTAGTGGCACTATCCCGTCCATTACACCAAACTTGCAGATTCTCGTTGGTGGACAAGGTGGTACAATTCAACTTCCTCTTACCGGACACATTCCAATTACTACTCAACCTTCGATTGGAACACAACTTCTGGTTGGAAATCCGCCTACGATAGGGGGACCAACCCCACCTTTTGGACAAAATATACCTCTCTCTTTGGCCCAGTATTGGAATCAGATGATACAAAATCTTCATCAAATGACTGGGGGGCAGCAACTTGTCCCTACTATAGGCCAGCCATATCCAGGTATACCCAATCCTATTTGGGGTACGAATGCTCAAACTCATGTCCCCACTCAAGGTTACAATTCCTCGAGTTACTATCCTCTACAACCACCACCGAATCTGCCTGGGTCTTCTCATAATGTGCAGACTTCTTACAGTCCTACTGGTTTGCCTACAGGACTTCCACCCCAAAGCCACCAGTACCTACAGGTGAATTGACAGTTACCTTTTCTCGCTACTTTGGATTTGCCAGATTTGTCTAGGATTTTAAATGATCTTATTCGTCACTCTCCCCAATGGCCTACTATGTCAGCCAAGCTTCCTTCGGACATTCCTAAATTCGATGGTAAAGTGGGAGAGGACCCAAACAATCACGTTATGACTGTTCACCTATGGTGTTCATCTAACTCATTGATGGATGACTCTATTCGTTTATGTCTTTTTCAACGAACCCTTACCGGTTTTGCTGTGAAGTGGTATATTGAATTGCCCCGAGGTTTCTTCTCTGACTTCAATACCCTAGCTATGGATTTCCTTACGCATTACCACTTACCGATCCATTATGATACCGGGACTGAGATTTTGACTTCCTTCAAATAGACTAAAGGTACTCATATATCTGATCACATCCATGAGTGGCGAAGGAGGCGACGTCTCATTAAACTTGAGCTCCCTGATCAGTTAATGGCAGAATGGTTTACAAAATCATTTGTGAACGAAATCGGTAAGGAAATTGCCATGGGTGGAATTGTCACGGAAGAGCAAGCTATCAGTCGTGCTCAGTATCTTGACTTTGTTTATTCGCAAATGGGAACACTTTATGATTTACTACCTGAATTACCTCGTCCTAATGCTTCCAGCACTTCAACTACTCCAGCTGCCTCACATGCGGCTGACGGTGTGATTGGTACTGCCCAAGCTCAATCACATTTTGTTTCAAGCACAAACCCTAAATCTTCTTCTTCTAATGTTCAAAATGCTTCGTCTCCTGCCACTCCCACCGACAAAAATTCTGAGGTAAGCACTGTTCAATCTACCCCAGCCGGTAAAAACAAATCTAAAAAGGGGAGAGGTAAGAATAAGGAGGGAAAAAATAATAATCCAACAGAGCAACCTAAAACTACTCTTGTTGATGACCGGGATAAGTGCAAACTCCGATACCCTTGCCTTATCTGTGGTGATGATCATTACACGAAGGATTTTCCATGACGTGCCGAGGTCACTAATTTCCTTCAGGGATCCCCGAAACCATCTACTCTGACTGTCTTGTCCCAACCCTTCTCGTCTCAACAACAGGCTCAGTTGGTAATTCACGATCAACCATCTTCTTCTACGACATCATATGTTTTGATGTGTACTGGTGATTCTAAGAAGAACAACGTTGCACTCACGACTCAAGCCAAAGATTATTCTCCATCTAAGGAGAAGGTTGATGATCTACCTCCTGCTTTGATACAACCCTCTCCGGCAACTCCACCTACCAACGGTCCTCTTCATCTCGAATGACCGAGCCTCAACACCGTTCTGTGACCCCCCCCAAGAGTGTCATTCGAAAATCAGCTTTCAATCCTCATGCTTGTGTGGACCAGAACTACAACATTGTTGAAGATCTGGCCCAGTCACCTTCAGCGATGTCAGCCCTTGAAGTCCTTCAGTCTTGTCCTGCACAATGGAGGGCACTGTTGAAAGCTATAGGTGGAATTGATCCAACAGATACGAATTTAATAGTCTTTGACTTAGACGATCACATTCCAAGGTTACCCCCTCAACTCGCGTTTCAAATCCAAGTTGTTGTCTTTGACAAGAACATTTTCTGAACTTTTATCGATGAGGGTGCCTCGACGTGTGTTATGTCTCTTGCTTGTTGGAAAGCCATTGGTTCTCCTCCTTTGAATGAATCCCAGAACACTCTGAAAGCCTTCAATGGCTCTGGTTTTAAGCCTTACAGTGTTCTTCCTTCGTTGCCTATCATGTTAGAAAGTAAAACAGTCCAAGTTGAAGTGGAAGTCTTTGACGCTCCCCTTGATTATAATCTTCTACTTGGACGTAGCTGGATTGATTCCATGCGTGCAGTTGTGTCGACACTTTTCCATGTCGTACGTTTCCCTCATCAGGGGAAGGTTTTTATCATCGACCAACTCATCTTCTTTAATTCCAATACTCGTACTGGAAACGTACCGTTTATTGCTAAAACCTCACCGGGTTATGAGAATGTCGGTGTAGGCCTTTTAAAGGACTCCTCGTTAATGGGTACTTTCCCCATTCCACCGCCCAATGTTCCACGACCGTCAGTTGCTTCTATCAACATGATTTCCACCGTGCCTCATGAACTTCCTGTGTCTTTCGACCCTTGGATAGTCCCTGACCCTGGAGATCATACTCGTGTCGACGATATCATGTCGTTAAGTCCGGTTGAGTCTGCTTATCAGGCCATTCAATCGGCAACACCTTCTACCTTCTACCCTCTCTCTTGATGAGTTGTCTCCCGATCCTTTTCGTGTTATTTTCCCACTGACGAGATGATCATGTCCATCATGGAGGACACCCCTTGGGATGATGGGCATCATCATTCCATACTCTTTCTGGAACAACACACTCTTGAGAATTATCAGTGGATTTCGCCTCCGTCGACCGTTGTTGTCATATCGACGGTTCCTGCTACTACACACGATGTGTTTGCTGAAGAGAACTTAAGTAATATCTCTCCCACGATTCCCATTGACATATCCATTAAACCTGGGATTGTTGAGAATGTCCATATTGGTGCTTCGTGTTCCGCTGACGAAATGGTCACTTATACGTCTCTATTCAAAGAATTTTGTTACATCTTCTCCTGGAGCTACGAAGAGATGTCAGGTATCGACCCTGCAATTGTTGTACATGATATAAAGACATACCCCGGTGCTAAACCCGTCCGGCAACGCCTTCGTCTAGTTCACCCACATAAAGTGGCTGCTATCAAGCTCGAAGTTGAATTTTTTTTTAAAGCTGGCTTTATTTATCCGGTGGCTCTTACAGAATGGGTTTCCAATCCTATCCTAATTGACAAGAAAGGTGGCAGTATTCGTGTATGTGTTGATTATAGCGATATTAACAAAGCTTGTCCCAAGGACAACTTTCCAACCCCTTTCATCGACCTGATTGTCGATGACTGTGTTGGCAGTGAAATCTTCTCTCTCATGGATTGTTTCTCTAGCTATAACAAATTAACATTGCTCCTGAGGATCAACATAAGACTGTTTTTATTTGTCCTTGGGGTATTTTTGCCTATCGAAAACTTCCTTTCGGACTTAAGAATGCGGGCACCACTTTTCAACGCGCTATGTCTTACGTCTTTCATGATATAAAACATATCGTTTAACCCTATTTGGACGATTTACCCGCTCATTCTATGCGCATACTTGATCACCCAACCCACCTCCGAGATATTTTCGTTCGTTGTCGATTTTATCGTATACGGTTAAATCCTCATAAGTGTGTTTTTTGCGTAGAATCCGGTCGTCTTCTAGGTTTTATCGTTTAACGTCATGGGATCCGAGTGGATCCTATTAAGGTTGAGGCGATCCTTAATCTCCTTCCTCCTTCTACACTTCGCCAGTTGCAAAGTTTGCAGGGGAAAGCAAACTTTCTTCGTCGTTTCATCCCTAATTACGCCGAGATCACTCGTAGTTTTACGCGGATACTAAAGAAAGATTCAGATTTCGTCTAGGATACCATTGCCAACAATTCTTTTGAAGATTTGACGTTGTCCCTCACGTGATATCTTCTTCTTTTTCCTCCCGATTACAGTCACGATTATTTCCTTTATCTTGCTTCCTCAGAATACACTATTGGCATGGTTCTCGTCCAAGAGGATGATGCGCACGACGAACATGTTGTTTACTACTTGAGTCAAAGTCTCACACTAACTGAAATCAAGTATCAACATGTGGAAAAACTGGCCTTGTCTTCCGTTCAAGCCGTCCAATGCTTCCGGCACTATATCCTCTCACGGAAAACTACAGTGATTTCTCATTGCAATCCTATGCAACATATTTTGACACATCAATTGCTTGGGGGAAAATACTCCAAATGGATTGTCATACTCCAGGAGTTTGACTTGGAATTTGATCGCGCCAAGTCTAAGAAATCATTAGTTTTTGTTGAGTTGATATGCAATTTTCCTCACTCTGCAACGGAAAATGTAGCAGTTGATTCATTACCCTATGAATCTCTTTTCCTTATTAGCACCGATGATCTTTGGTATGGGGATATCATTATATATCTCCAAACCCAGACTTTCCGGCCTGTTTTGTCTAGTACTGAATGATGTCGCATACGCTATCAAGTTCGTCAATACATTATCCTCGGGGATACTCTTTACCGTCGGGGAATTGAATTTGTTTTTCGACGTTGTCTAACGTTCGACGAAGCCGAGAAACCTTTGAATGATTGCCATTCTGGAGCATGTGGTGGTCATATGTCTGGGTATGCTACTGCCCAGAAGATCTTATGCACAGGGTATTTTTGACCATCTTTGTTTAATGACTGCATTACTGACGTTCAAAAATTCCATGCCTGTCAGACCTACAATCAGAAACTTTGGTCACATCCTGCTCCTCTTCACCCCGTGGTCTCAGTTGGTCATTTTGTGAAATGGGGCATCGATTTCATGACATGTCACCCTCACTCGGCTGGGGGGGCATGGTTACATCATTGTAGTCGTTGATTACTTTACGAAATGGGCCGAGGCGATGCCGACATTCAATAATACTGGAAAGACCGCAGCCTTGTTTCTTTTTAATCATGTCATAGCTCGTTTTGGTGTTCCCCAAGCTATCGTCACTAATCACGGTAGCCACTTTAGGAATTTTACGATGTCTGAACTTACGCAGAAGTTGGGTCTTCGTCATGATAACTCAACACCCTATTATCCGCAAGCCAATGGTTAGGTCGAAGCGATCAACAAATTTCTCATAACTATGCTTCGACGAATGATAGGAATTCATAAAACAAGTTGGCACACAATGTTGTTTTCGGCATTGTGGGTGTACCAGACATCTGTTAAATCCACTACTGGGTTTACGCCTTTTCGGTTAGTCTATGGTGTGGAAACCATTCTTCCTATAGAATGCGAGATACCCTCTCTGAAGCTAGCTGTTGAACTCCTACCTAATACTTCTGCTGAAGAAGAACGTCTATTGTATTTAATGCGACTAGACGAAACTCGACGTGATGCCACCCTAGTAATAGAAGCCCAAAAGAAACGTGTCAAGGTCCATTACGACAAGCATGTCAAGCCTCGCATTTTTTCCGAAGGTGATCTTGTTCTTCTTTATGAACAAGATCAAGATGTGTTAGGAGCTGGGAAATTCAAACCCATGTGGCGAGGTCCTTATATTGTTCGTCAAGTCTTGGAAAAATGAGCATATGAGTTGGTAGATTACGGCGATATCCCTTTGAGTGAACCCAGTAATGGGTTGTACTTGAAGAAGTACTATGCATAAATCATCTGTGCACAAGTACTTGTATTTTAATGTATCATACTTTGTGTGTGCTACTATAGTTTTTTTTTGTCGTTATCTGGTCTCTGCCCTTATGTGACGTTTTGTTTGATTTCCATATGTCAGAGTCTTCGCTATCCTATATTGGCTTCGCTGATAGTGCTAGTTGTAGTACTCGGAACCTTGCTTCCGCTGCGTGGGCAATCTATACCCCAACAAATGAACTTGTATCTTTACGAGGTGTGTGCCTCGGCCATGCAACCAACAACATTGCAGAGTATAGCGCCGTTATTGAATTATTGGTTGATGTTGTCTCGCTCAAAATTCATCATTTGGTTGTGCGACTTGATTCGTAGTTGATAGTACTACAGTTAAGTAATGTCTACTTTATTCGAAGTCCTACTTTGTTACGTGTGTATTTGCGAATTCGCCTCTTGGAACGTTATTTTGATTACATTGAATATCAACATATTCCTAGATGTCTAAATACATTAACAGATGCATTGGTTAATTATGTATTAGACAGACATTTGAATCATTTATAAGTCAAACACCACAAAATTCACACAATGTAAAGTAAACCAGTAGAAGCCATCTGTATATATAACAATCAAAAGAGTTTTTTACAAAAAGTTTGTCCGAAGACCAAAATATCAAAATTTGAAGCTCATAGCTTCTACAAAGTGATGTCATGGATGACGTTCATGGTAACACACGATTGCCCTAGCAACCCTACAGAGCAGTTGACTCATAGATGTTGATACCCCTACAGTATGACGTTGATCACATCGTGGACCCTCTTCCAGAGTCATGTTTGGAATGTCTGCAGTCAGGCCCTCTAAATTATGTTCCATCACTTGGTAATCCTCAGCATACTGTGGTGCTGCTGCTACCTCTCCTCGTCTCTGGATAGGAGAAGTGTCAGGAGGTCTATACAGTCCAACATCTGTGTTATCAACAAACAATTTTGTTTTAGTCTTTGAATGAACATATAAAACAAAAACATTTGGATATGATAAAAATTCAAAAACATTTAAAAAGAGAAAATGTGTGTACTTCTTACCAAGGTCTCTCCATTGAGCATCCTCTGGCAATGCCAAATTCGGATCTCCTTGGAAATCCAGCCTAGCATAAGTGTAGTCATAAACCATCAACATCTGTGGTTGAAGCCAGTCAAAGAAAGTATCATCATATTTGATGATCGGTCCTGCTACGTGTCGAGCCATGAGCCGACACCATCTCAGCATCCGTGGATCCCTGGGAGCCGATAAAATCCACTCCACCTGTAGCCTCAGTAATAGGAACCGCTCAAGGAAGAAGGATACCAACAAAGATCTATACCCGAATTTTTTCAGGTTTCCACGTCTGCACTTGGTCAATTGTCTTTTTATACTGCGCAACACATCATCTGCCCAGTTGAACACTCAAGGCTCAGTACACTCAATAGCGTACTGGAAGTAGCTCTGTAATGCCATATGAGGAGAAAAAATCCCCTGCCATCCGAGATATAGTAAATAGGATAGTACAGAGGGTCAAATCTTGTACCCCCCAAATCGCTACCTTTCCTTTCTTTCTTTCAGCCTCGGGAACGTAGTGTATGCAGCAATACTCACTCATCGGTAGCCCACCACCTCTACTACCGGTCAGGCTCACATAGTACCCTCGCCGGAACAATCCGGTCAAAAAGTAAATGTCCTCAATGTCTAAGGACAGTGTGTGGGACCCCCACACGAAACACCTGCTGATCTGGGTCCCACATACACACCAGGTACTCCAATAGTCTGACTTGGGCCCTCATGCCCGGAATGCGAAAGTACTTCAAGAGCCCACCATCTCTCAAAGCAGCTATGGTAGGTGGATGATTTTCGGCCATTGTGTTCTCCTCTTCATGTTCTCTTTCACGCCACTCAAGCACCATGTTGATGGCCAATTATTTGCATAAGAAACATAAAAAAAGGATTCATAATTTTTTTCATGCTTTGGATCTTTTTCATTGGCTAAAATTTTAAAACATTTTTAGGCTTTGCGGTTCTCGCAGGTGCCCTATGGGCACAGTGCAAGAACCTCGCAGGTGGCTTAAGGCTCACCTGTGAGAATGCATCATTCTCGCAGGCCCCGTATAACCTGCCTGGGAGAATGGCAGCGCGCATATAGGGCTTAGAAAATCAACTTAAAACTGAGAATTTAACCAATGAAATTACAAATTTAAACCATGAAAATGTCAAGAACGAAGAGCTTACCTTAATTTCACAGGAAACTCGCTAAATGGTCTCTCGTAGCTCTCGCAAATTGACGCCAAACTTGGAGGGTAAAGGAGGGGTTTTTTGAGCTCAATAGTGGAAATATAAAATGGTGTGGTAAAAAAAAAGTATTTACTCATTTTATTTACTTTTACTATATCATTTTGGGTTTTTATGATTATTTATCGACTAAAACCTAATCCCTAATGTCATGTTGAGTGTAACTCTTGTAAGTGTGATGATTTTGATGATCAAATACGGGAATATGAACATATTTTTCTTCGTTATGGTGTGTTTTTATTGTTTTTATGGTTTTTACATAAAACCTCGAGCGTCGTTTTTGTCCGTTCTTGCGCTCGTAAATACATGAGAACGTGATCGAGCATACTTTTATCACTTTTTCGGGCTCAACAAGGTTATACGAAAAATGAACCCCCCTGGAGTCCTCTTTAAGCTCTTTTCAGACTCTCTAAACATGAAAAGATCGTCGAGCGACCTTGCTATTTTCATGCTCAATAAAGTATTTGAAGTACGTGTCTGGTGAGCGATAATTTATCTCTTTTTCGGTCTCATCCAGACTATTTTACGAAAAAGGAACTGAGAGAGTTCTCTTTTAAGTGTTTTTCCAAACTCTATAATCTTGAAAAACCTTCAAGTTTTTTTTATCTTTGGACTCGTTAAACAAACATTGACAGACCCGTGATGGGACCGAACCACTCCTTCTTAGGGTTTGTTAAACATACTCCGAGGGACTCGTCTGAAGGATGAGATTACATCAACATGCATATATTATCCTCCTCAAGCTTGCGTAAAAATAAAGAGGTACTTACTAGAAATGGTGGGGGAAAATTTGGGAAAGGGATATGTTTTCATCATCGTATTAATTGGCAATAAGTGTCACTCTTGAACATGACTCCCCCTATTCATCATTTGAATTCGGTTTGGGAAATCCATTTGTCTCTCATTCGATTGATTACAAGGTCATTCCCTGTGTCGTCTTTGAGTCAATGCTGCCAAATCATTGGTCATGTCGTTCATATGTTCAAGAGAAGTCCATCTGAAACCTATATTGAGTCGGTCATCTGCAGTTATCCATTCTCTCCGTGTCGGCCTTCCCTGTGTCCAGTCCAATTCACATCATACTCTGTTCCAACTTCAAAATATGTTACTCATTTCATGTCATTGATGGGGGATACATCAAGGCCCTCTTGTAACGAGTTTTGTTCCGTCGACTTCAACTCATTATCCAAAATCAAGGCTTATAAATTATTTGGTACCTTGGAGCTTGCATGCCTCAATGGTAGTTTTCCTCACTTTCGACAGTGGGTTTACATCATTGACCCATGATCGAAAGATTTCATCAGATGTTCGACTTCAACTCATTTATT
>JZKD02S0427124.1:0-17835 GCA_000966675.3 Picea glauca
TATTTTGATCTCAGATACTTTGTCTTCATCTGCAAATACTATATTAAAGGTCCTCTTCTCAATATCCCTTACCGTGAATAGAGAAGATTTTTGCTGAGAAATATTTTCCACTTTAGGGACTAACTCCCTGATCTCACCCATGGCCATGTTTCCTTTCTCAGCATATTGTTTTTCCAAATCTTCTTTAGATTGATAAGCTGCCCTAGATGTCTTATCAAAGATGTGCTTTTTGCTGCTAAAGGTTCTTGAGCTGGATTCACTTTGGAGCTTGCTTCCCTTTTCAACCTCTATAGTGCTTGTACCACTCTCCACCATATCTAGATTCACTTGTTCTTTAGGATCTTCCTCCTCTAAATCCACTATCTGTGGGGACTGTGTAATCTTCATCTTCTTAGGGGCAGTCTGCTGATCATTGGTGCCCATGGATTCTGAACTGCTTCTTTTGATGTAAACACTTACCTTGGGGACTTTGAATATTAGTTTCCGAGGATCAAGTTTTGACAATGAAGGGTCCACTAATAAAATTGAATTTGAGTTTGGAGGCTTTGTACAATTTCAGGAAATGCTCTGTCTCATATATGATTCTTTGCCTGATGAATTCAAGGGAAAAGACTCCGGGGGTCAGAAAAATAGGCAACAAATAAGGGGATTCATGACAACCATAAACCTAGATTACTGTTGAATGCATGAACAATACCCAATCCCCCACTCTATTTTCTGGATTTGGCTGTAGATAGCTCCTCATGTCATCTAGAACTCTAGGTAGGATGGTGTTGAAGATCAAACTGTAAACCCTGGACATAACTTTGTTAATGAATATGAGTAATGTAATCCTCTTACATTTAGTTGATATGAATGTTGCTTCAGGAAATTCTCTCTTATTTGTTTCCAAGAAAATCTTCAGCAAATAGGTGTAATATCTGAAATGCCTTAGAGAGAGAAAATTCACTAGCTGTTTATGGATACTATTAGCTATGAATTGATCAAAATTGATACGGACTGACAGACCAGACTTTGACTGAAAAAATGCCAACAGGAAACCCAACATGACCTCGACCACATGTTTGTCATTATCTAGACCTAAAATTTGACTTAACAGGGAACAGACCCATTGGACCTCAATAACCATTATACTCACATTCATTGGCAAGGACAGACTTTCTGAAAGATGTTCTGGTTTGACCATTGTCTGTAAAAATAGATCTTTGACTTATGATGGACACTCTTTGTAGAATCTCATTAGATTTTCTTCATCAAAAGTTTTATATGCGACGGTGAAAGACTCTGGTATGCCGAAGGTATATCGAATTGATAGACTCTCTACCCTACACAGGACCCCGGACCCCTGTTAATTTACGACAACTTTCTCTTCCTGTGAATACTGCTCCGCGCACCAACCTATGAATTTGGGAAAAGGGAAAGTGACTTCGACAACATAAGGGACTATAGTGGCCTGGACTTCTTCAAGGAATGGTATCCGCTTTCCTACATTATCGGACAAATTTCATCTAGACATAGAGATGAGTGAAATGGTGATTTCGATGTAGAAAACATATGAATCTCAGTCAATTAGGGATTCTTCATTTGACACAGGGTCTTGCTTTGTCACTGAAGTTATGATAGGGTCCATGGCGATGATGAAAAATACTTGGAAATGAGCGGAAATTGTGTGAACTTGGCGTACTGTTGCACTGCAGTTGAATGGGGGTGGTCGCACCAACTTTCAAACGTTCCAGTATTTTGAAAAATAATAAAATAAACAACAAATTCCCTTTATATACTTTTCCAATTTTGGGGGCGCGAGGAAGTGGTTTGGGGCAACCCGCTTCTCACCCTGAAATGCACCTAGTGGTGCCACGTGGTCCCAACCCAAAACCATGGTTTAGTTTTTGGCCTGTTTTTGGGAATTATCCTCCGTGCAAATTCTCCCCCCAAAATGATCCTTGATTGTTGATTTGGGGAGGTCATGATCTGCGATGTATCGAGTCCCATCACCTTTGTGCCCCTGCCAGTTTAGCCTTTTATTTCCTGATTTGGCCTCGTCATCTAGTTTGTCCAGCCTCCAAACCGATCCAACGTCTTGCTAAGTCCAAAAAACTTGATTTCACCCAAAAATTTAAATGGTGATAACATGGGCTCCAACTAGGGATGCTATCCTCCCTGCGAGGTAGAAAATAACGACAGACCAAGTTCCTACCCATTGGGATTATTTTACTCCTACAACTAAATTCATCAACACCTTCTTCACAAAACTCAATTTATACTCAGCATAACTTAGGGCCTTCGCTTCAGGCTTCAATTTCTGTTGATTTGATTTCAACTTCTTCAACTGGAAAATAAAATGGTTATATACAATGAATGCAAAGGGTGAAAATTCCTTTAAACGATATAATGTTTGAGAAACCTTCCATTCAAAGGTCCTCCTCCAACGAGATCTCCATTACGTTCCTGTAGCAGATAGACATTATTTCCATGGTATGCCACAATTTTGAAAGGCCCCAGCCATAGATGGTGAAATTTCCCATGCTTTCCTCTGTCTTCATTTCTGGCATCCCATATCAACACAAAATCCCCCATTTTGAAATCATCTTCCTTAGTATGCCCATCAAAAGTGTTTTTAATCCTGTCTTGGTGCAACTGAGAGTTGTTGAAGGGTTTTTCTCTTGTTTTCCGGACATTGATCAGTTCATATGTTCTCCTTCGAGTGGTATCTGTTTTAGCATCTTGCTCCTGTAGCAATCTCATCACTGGAAATCCTAATGCAGCAGGAAAAATTGCCTCTGTGCCATACACAATCTGGAAGAGTGAAGTGGGAATAAACCTTTTGGTAGTGATCCTGTTAGCCCATAGTGCATGGATGAGATTTTTATGCCAAGCCTTTTTGTTATCTTGCAACAACTTCTTGATAATTCTGGTTAAACTCTTATTGGATGACTTAACCAATCCATTACCTTGAGGGTAATAAGATGTGGAATGGCCAAGAGTTATATTGTAATCACTGCAATTTTTTTCCATCTTCTTGGACTTAAATGCTTCTGGATTGTGTGTAATTATTTTGATTGGACACCCAAACTAGGACAAAATATTGTTCTCCAAAAACTGAATGATAACCGCATCTGTGGTTTGCATGGTGGGAACTGCTTCAATCCACTTGGTGAAGTAGTCTGTGGCTGTCAATATCCACTTGTGCTGAGCTAAACACTGTGGATGGATTTCTCCTATGAAATCAAGGCCCCATTGTCTAAAAGGTGCTTCGACGGAGATGGGTTTTAAGGGAAAAGGCTACAATTTTCTTTTCCCATAAAAAAATTTGCATTCATGACATATTGAAACCTCTTTGTAGACATCAGAAAAAATGCCAGGCCAATGGAACCCAACCCTCAATATATTGTGAACACTGGTTTTCCAATAATGGTGCCCTCCACAATCAACTTTATGAAACTCCCTGATGGTCTTTTCTGTTTCTCCCTCCAGCAAACAACTCAGCAAGATTCCTCCTGGATCCTTCCAATACAGAGACTGATTTACAATACAAAAATTTGTTGCTTTTAGCTTTAAGAACCTGGCCTTGGTTTTACTCAATTTAGGAGGAGCCTACAAATTTCTCAATACATAAATAATATCAACATACCATGGGGAGTCAAGGAATTTCTTAGATACTCGAGGGACCTTTTCTTCTTCTGAGTCAGCTGACAAATCAACAATGAAGTTAATTTTCAAGAGCTCACAATTTGTCTGTACCATCAGCTTGGCAAGTCCTTTCCCTTTGATCAAATTTGTAGGTTTGATTTCAAGGTCATATTCCAACAACACAGTGATCCATTTTCCCCTTCTTCGCTCAGGATTAGGCTGAGTTAAAATGTCTTTCACAAAACTGCTGGGCACATAGGTAGTGGCATGAGAATGCAAGATATAGACTCTAAAATCCTTTAGGGTCTTGACCAATGCATATGCCTTCTTTTCCATGATATCATACTTCAATGGGGAATCCCTCAATGTCCTGCTATAGTATGCTATAGGCCTCTCAAAATTTTGGTCATCCTTCTGTAATAAAACACCAACAATGGTGTGCTCCGAGGCAAAAGAAAACAATATAAAGTCCTTTTCAAAATTAGGACTGGCCAGCACTGGGGCTTTGGTCGATGCCACTTTAATGTCTTCAAAGGATTTTCTGGCTTCATGGGTCCACTTCATCTCACTTCCTTTCTTGAACATGTTAGTGATATGCTTTATAATTTCAGTCAGGTTAGGGATGGATTTTCTCAGAAAGTTTACTTTCCTTAGGAAAGATTGCACTTCTTTTTTGCTTCTGGGTGTGCCAATTTTTAAGATTCCCTCAACTCTGCTGGGATCTATATTTATTCCCTCCTCTGAAATAATGTGACCAAGCAACTTCCCCTCTTCCATGCCCAAAATTAAACTTCCTGGGGTTCAATGAAATGCCAAACTTCTTACACTTTTGAAAAGCCCTTCTTAGATGCTTAATATGTTCTTCATCAGAAACTGAATACACAATGATATCATATAAGTAAATAAAAATAAATTTATCTTTCTCATCAGCAAAATCTATATCCATATACCTTTGAAATGTTTCTCCTGCATTTATGAGCCCACATGTCATCTTGGCATACATGAAGGTTCCCCATGGTGTTGTGAAGGCTGTCTTTTCCTGATCATCAGGGTGTACCATGATTTGATTGTACCCAAAGAAACCATCCAACATTGACATTTTTTGAGAGCCCACCACTTTCTGTAGAATGTGATCCATCTTAAGCAGTGGGTAGTTGTCCTTAAGAGACACCCTGTTAATATTTATGAAGTCTACACATAATATGATCTCTCCACTCTTCTTTCTAGTAGGTACAAGATTTTCCACCCACTTAGAAAACCTCACATAAACTATGATCTTGGCTTCAAACAACTTCTTTATCTCTTTCTCAATCAAGGGAAACAACAAAGGATTGATTCTTCTTAATTTATGTTTTAAAGGTTTATGATCCTCTTTGATTGGAATCACATGCTGAATCACCTTGGTATCATAAAATTTCATATATTCATAACTCCAAGCAAAAAAATCAGGAAATTATTTCATTAAATTGATATACCTTTGCTTGGCCTCTAGGATGAGTGTCTTGGACAGATTAATGATCTTGGGATATTTCTGAGTCCCAATGTTGCAATCTTCAACATCTCCATCATTTACAACAATTTTAGGACTTCTTGCCACATCATTATTATCAAAGAGTTTCTCCAATGGGACTAGGCCTTTAGGGATGATGTTACCTTTTAGTTGCACTATATCTTTACCAATAATTTTATTTTTGAAATAACCATCATTTGTGAACACAACTGCATCTTCTTCTTCACCACAATTTTCTTCATCAATATTCGAATTTTCAAATTCGTTTTCCATCTTGAGGAAACTATCTATTTTTTTATCATCCTTGAAAACTTGCTGGTACTTAATATTATCTGGTACTGCTGGCCTGTGCTTGACCTCAATCTCATATTTTCTATTAGGGAAAATTGGAATTTTGAAGACTGAGGCTAAAGTAGCAAGGGCATCATCAATCTGATTCTGCCCTCTTGGAATCACTGGAAGATTATACTCTAGAAATTGCTCAAGAAGATCAAACACTATATTTCTATAGGCCCTTAGCCTAGGATGCTTTGCTTGGTATATACCCTTTATCTGATTGATGATTAGCTTTGAATCTCCATGTACAACTATTCTCTTAACACCCATTTCTTTCAAATTCTTCAATCCCAACACTAATGCCTCATATTCAACCATGTTGTTTGTGCAATCAAAAGCAAGTTTATAAGAATAAAATTTTGTAGTTCCTCTGGGGAGGTTAATCCACACACCAACCCCTGCTCCTTCTCTGCTGACAACTCCATCGAATCTCATATTCCACATCCAATTTTCTGCATCATTTTGTTGCTCTGAACTTTCCTCATTTTGCTGATCAGATTGGTCTTTGGCAGCCATATCAATCTCTGGCCCTTTTTCTTCAAAACTCACATCATTAAAGAAAATTGAGGATTCAATATCAGTTTCCACAGAATAAATGGGATGGTTGTTTGGCTGGGCTTTCTTACTGATCATGTATTTGAGCAATACTTCCCTGTACAACCTTTTATTTTGACCAAAAACAGGGATAATGGCATATGACATATCCATTTGCAGAGTCCCTTTCAAATTTGCATCCCATGGCCTAGATAACAACATGCCAAACTTAGGAGGGATATCAACAACCACTACATCCATGACCATATTTTTTGTTGGAATTTGAGACAAATATACCACCAGATCTTTGAGTAGGTCTAAGCACTTCACCTTCCTTAAATCAAAGGAGAAAATATCTCTATAAGGCTTTGTAATGTCCAGGCCCAATTGGTCCATAATCATCTTGGGAATTAGGTTATGGGAAGCTTCTGAATCCAACATAGTATTGTGCAGAGTCATATCATGGATCTTCAAACTGACATAGAAAGGGGGGACCTCATCAACATCACTACTTTCCTCTACATGTGGGCCAAACAAGATGGAAGGATGATCATGTTGTATGTTCAACGTGTCAGAAGTTTGTTTCATCTTGAGCATCTTGATGATCTGATTTCTATATTCACTATTTTTTATCAACTCATCGAATGGTAAAAAGATTTTAATCTTGGCCATCTCACTTTCAAAATTAAAGGAAGATGAGGTTTTATCTACCTCTTTGATGACTGTCTCCTTTCTTGTTTCAGGTACTTTCTTCTGGGGTTCTTCTTTCTACTTTCCTTTCTCCACAACATATTTTGCAACAGAGTCCCTTTTAGGCTGACTTGAAGAAGGTATGTTATTTTAAGCTTCTTTGGTAGGATTTCCCTTTGGAGGATTTGGATGCACCTTTTTGTTTCAAATATTATATTGTTTATGGAACTGCATGATGGCATTTTGCAGCCCTATTTGGTAATCTTCCTTTTCCATTGACAACCTCTCATCATTGTCCTGCATGAATATTTCATCCATGAACTTGTCATGTTATTCTTTAGTTAAAAATACCTCTGTTTCATCACCATCACAACAATGCATATTGTCTCCAAACTTTTCATCAAACTTTTCATTTACATAATTATTTTGAAAATGAGTTCTTATTTGCTGATCACTATGGTTCCTCTGATCTCTTTGTCTGATTTGTGGAACTGTTGGTCTCCTTCGATTCCTGGGTGGAACATCAAGTTGTTCTCTGGTGTTAGGATTATTATCTAAAGACATCCTCTCCATCAGTTTCTCCATGGTCTTCATCATCATTTCAAACCTCTCTTCTGATGATTGTGAGGTTGAAGGTTGTGCCTTATCTTGAACCTTGTTCATGTCCCTGTCATAGTTATATTTGATCTTTCCTGAAGCCATTAGATTTACTTCAACTTCTATTGCATCACTCATCATATCTTCTAATGAAGTAGATCTTCTTTCCATCAACAACAAAGAAAAATCACTTTCGAAGGAATCAACATATCTAAGTTGAGCAACTCTAGGAGGGGGTTTTACTTCAGTAGGAATTGAATTATAGACCTTTATAAATCTGGCTGAAAACTCTTGCATTTTTTCATTAGGTGACCTTCTCATGTTGTTATACTGGGTTAACAACTGAAGGGGGTTTTTCTTGTCACCCCACTTTGAAAGAAAACTCGTTTCAAATGCTTCAAAATTTAGGATACTTGCTACTGGGAGAGATCTGAACCACTTTTTGACTTCTCCTGCAGGACTTTGTGCAAACAACCTCATTTTTGCGTCTTCAAAATCTACTTCTTCCAAGTCTATAAAATCATTGAACCGGTCTAAATGTTTTTGGGCTGACACATTGCCTTCAACACCATACAACTTGATCCTCAGATTATACTCCTGGGACAGATCATGTAACTGAGCAGGTAGAAAAAGAGGGGAAAAACTAGCTGCCATGGTTGCAGTAAGGACTTGAAGTGGTTGTTGGTTATGAGTATGAATCACAAGAAGTTTGGTAGCGGAAGCTAAAACTAAATCTTGGAACCTTTTCTTATCAAAGATGATCTTGTTCAAACAAGACTCAGATTTAGTTCTGAACAAAGTTTGCTCAAATTTAACATCAAAATAAAGGTCTTCAATGCTTGTCACTCCATATTTGGGCAAGGATAGATATCTGTCTAGACACAAAACTAGCCTTATGGGATTTTCTTTTCTTTTGTGTACAATCTTCTTAGGATCAGACACAAGGATCACTGCTTCTGGGTTTGGGTTTCTCCTGGTATGAATTCTCTTAGGAGCCATGATTTCTAGCTCAAACTACTTAATGCTATTGGTCTCTTTGTAATTAAGTCGCCAGGGTAAATTTAGTCTCAACCAATAAGGTGTTTGATTCACTGCCACCCTCAAGAATCAAATCTGAAGCTTTAAGTCGTTCTTTCGATCCCCGACAATGGCGCTAGAATGTTAGCACTTTGTAAATTTGTTCGGCTGATAAAACAAATGACATAGGTAACATACAAAACAAATTTAGAGCTGGCTACTAGCTTTCTCAACTCAGAGAGGGCTCTCTCGTGTCACATGGTGTTTCTTTGACAATCAATGGCTAGGTTTTTTTTTTTTTTTTTTTTTTTTTATAAATTTGCTGGCAAGGAATGGGAGGGACACTTAGGACTATGGAGTCAAACTTCTGAAAATGAATGGAAACACTGACTGGCCATTAGAACTCTCTAGAGGATAAAGGCTAAATGAGGCGATCAATCTGAGTATAAATTGTAATTTGCACAGTGTAAGAAGAAAGGAGAAAACAAGTAACAGAGAAAATTTGTGCTGAGAAATATTTTCCACTTCAGGGACTAACTCCCTCATCTCACCCATGGCCATGTTTCCTTTCTCAGCATATTGTTTTGCCAAATATTCTTTAGATTGATAAGTTGGCTTAGATGTCTTACCAAAGATGCCTTTTGCTGCTAAAGGTTCTTCAACTGTCTTAGCTTTGGAGCTTGCTTCCCTTTTCAACCTCTACANCATATTGTTTTTCCAAATCTTCTTTAGATTGATAAGCTGCCCTAGATGTCTTATCAAAGATGTGCTTTTTGCTGCTAAAGGTTCTTGAGCTGGATTCACTTTGGAGCTTGCTTCCCTTTTCAACCTCTATAGTGCTTGTACCACTCTCCACCATATCTAGATTCACTTGTTCTTTAGGATCTTCCTCCTCTAAATCCACTATCTGTGGGGACTGTGTAATCTTCATCTTCTTAGGGGCAGTCTGCTGATCATTGGTGCCCATGGATTCTGAACTGCTTCTTTTGATGTAAACACTTACCTTGGGGACTTTGAATATTAGTTTCCGAGGATCAAGTTTTGACAATGAAGGGTCCACTAATAAAATTGAATTTGAGTTTGGAGGCTTTGTACAATTTCAGGAAATGCTCTGTCTCATATATGATTCTTTGCCTGATGAATTCAAGGGAAAAGACTCCGGGGGTCAGAAAAATAGGCAACAAATAAGGGGATTCATGACAACCATAAACCTAGATTACTGTTGAATGCATGAACAATACCCAATCCCCCACTCTATTTTCTGGATTTGGCTGTAGATAGCTCCTCATGTCATCTAGAACTCTAGGTAGGATGGTGTTGAAGATCAAACTGTAAACCCTGGACATAACTTTGTTAATGAATATGAGTAATGTAATCCTCTTACATTTAGTTGATATGAATGTTGCTTCAGGAAATTCTCTCTTATTTGTTTCCAAGAAAATCTTCAGCAAATAGGTGTAATATCTGAAATGCCTTAGAGAGAGAAAATTCACTAGCTGTTTATGGATACTATTAGCTATGAATTGATCAAAATTGATACGGACTGACAGACCAGACTTTGACTGAAAAAATGCCAACAGGAAACCCAACATGACCTCGACCACATGTTTGTCATTATCTAGACCTAAAATTTGACTTAACAGGGAACAGACCCATTGGACCTCAATAACCATTATACTCACATTCATTGGCAAGGACAGACTTTCTGAAAGATGTTCTGGTTTGACCATTGTCTGTAAAAATAGATCTTTGACTTATGATGGACACTCTTTGTAGAATCTCATTAGATTTTCTTCATCAAAAGTTTTATATGCGACGGTGAAAGACTCTGGTATGCCGAAGGTATATCGAATTGATAGACTCTCTACCCTACACAGGACCCCGGACCCCTGTTAATTTACGACAACTTTCTCTTCCTGTGAATACTGCTCCGCGCACCAACCTATGAATTTGGGAAAAGGGAAAGTGACTTCGACAACATAAGGGACTATAGTGGCCTGGACTTCTTCAAGGAATGGTATCCGCTTTCCTACATTATCGGACAAATTTCATCTAGACATAGAGATGAGTGAAATGGTGATTTCGGTGTAGACAGGGTCTTGCTTTGTCACTGAAGTTATGATAGGGTCCATGGCGATGATGAAAAATACCTGGAAATGAGCGGAAATTGTGTGAACTTGGCGTACTGTTGCACTGCAGTTGAATGGGGGTGGTCGCACCAACTTTCAAACGTTCAAGTATTTTGAAAAATAATAAAATAAACAACAAATTCCCTTTATATACTTTTCCAATTTTGGGGGCGCGAGGAAGTGGTTTGGGGCAACCCGTTTCTCACCCCGAAATGCACCTAGTGGTGCCACGTGGTCCCAACCCAAAACCATGGTTTAGTTTTTGGCCTGTTTTTGGGAATTATCCTCCGTGCAAATCCTCCCCCCAAAATTATCCTCGATTGTCGATTTGGGGAGGTCATGATCTGCGATGTATCGAGTCCCATCACCTTTGTGCCCCTGCCAGTTTAGCCTTTTATTTCCTGATTTGGCCCCGTCATCTAGTTTGTCCAGCCTCCAAACCGATCCAACGTCTTGCTAAGTCCAGAAAACTTGATTTCACCCAAAAATTTAAATGGTGATAACATGGGCTCCAACTAGGGATGCTATCCTCCCTGCGAGGTAGAAAATAACGACAGACCAAGTTCCTACCCATTGGGATTTATTTTACTCCTACAACTAAATTCATCAACACCTTCTTCACAAAACTCAATTTATACTCAGCATAACTTAGGGCCTTCGCTTCAGGCTTCAATTTCTGTTGATTTGATTTCAACTTCTTCAACTGGAAAATAAAATGGTTATATACAATGAATGCAAAGGGTGAAAATTCCTTTAAACGATATAATGTTTGAGAAACCTTCCATTCAAAGGTCCTCCTCCAACGAGATCTCCATTACGTTCCTGTAGCAGATAGACATTATTTCCATGGTATGCCACAATTTTGAAAGGCCCCAGCCATAGATGGTGAAATTTCCCATGCTTTCCTCTGTCTTCATTTCTGGCATCCCATATCAACACAAAATCCCCCATTTTGAAATCATCTTCCTTAGTATGCCCATCAAAAGTGTTTTTAATCCTGTCTTGGTGCAACTGAGAGTTGTTGAAGGGTTTTTCTCTTGTTTTCCGGACATTGATCAGTTCATATGTTCTCCTTCGAGTGGTATCTGTTTTAGCATCTTGCTCCTGTAGCAATCTCATCACTGGAAATCCTAATGCAGCAGGAAAAATTGCCTCTGTGCCATACACAATCTGGAAGAGTGAAGTGGGAATAAACCTTTTGGTAGTGATCCTGTTAGCCCATAGTGCATGGATGAGATTTTTATGCCAAGCCTTTTTGTTATCTTGCAACAACTTCTTGATAATTCTGGTTAAACTCTTATTGGATGACTTAACCAATCCATTACCTTGAGGGTAATAAGATGTGGAATGGCCAAGAGTTATATTGTAATCACTGCAATTTTTTTCCATCTTCTTGGACTTAAATGCTTCTGGATTGTGTGTAATTATTTTGATTGGACACCCAAACTAGGACAAAATATTGTTCTCCAAAAACTGAATGATAACCGCATCTGTGGTTTGCATGGTGGGAACTGCTTCAATCCACTTGGTGAAGTAGTCTGTGGCTGTCAATATCCACTTGTGCTGAGCTAAACACTGTGGATGGATTTCTCCTATGAAATCAAGGCCCCATTGTCTAAAAGGTGCTTCGACGGAGATGGGTTTTAAGGGAAAAGGCTACAATTTTCTTTTCCCATAAAAAAATTTGCATTCATGACATATTGAAACCTCTTTGTAGACATCAGAAAAAATGCCAGGCCAATGGAACCCAACCCTCAATATATTGTGAACACTGGTTTTCCAATAATGGTGCCCTCCACAATCAACTTTATGAAACTCCCTGATGGTCTTTTCTGTTTCTCCCTCCAGCAAACAACTCAGCAAGATTCCTCCTGGATCCTTCCAATACAGAGACTGATTTACAATACAAAAATTTGTTGCTTTTAGCTTTAAGAACCTGGCCTTGGTTTTACTCAATTTAGGAGGAGCCTACAAATTTCTCAATACATAAATAATATCAACATACCATGGGGAGTCAAGGAATTTCTTAGATACTCGAGGGACCTTTTCTTCTTCTGAGTCAGCTGACAAATCAACAATGAAGTTAATTTTCAAGAGCTCACAATTTGTCTGTACCATCAGCTTGGCAAGTCCTTTCCCTTTGATCAAATTTGTAGGTTTGATTTCAAGGTCATATTCCAACAACACAGTGATCCATTTTCCCCTTCTTCGCTCAGGATTAGGCTGAGTTAAAATGTCTTTCACAAAACTGCTGGGCACATAGGTAGTGGCATGAGAATGCAAGATATAGACTCTAAAATCCTTTAGGGTCTTGACCAATGCATATGCCTTCTTTTCCATGATATCATACTTCAATGGGGAATCCCTCAATGTCCTGCTATAGTATGCTATAGGCCTCTCAAAATTTTGGTCATCCTTCTGTAATAAAACACCAACAATGGTGTGCTCCGAGGCAAAAGAAAACAATATAAAGTCCTTTTCAAAATTAGGACTGGCCAGCACTGGGGCTTTGGTCGATGCCACTTTAATGTCTTCAAAGGATTTTCTGGCTTCATGGGTCCACTTCATCTCACTTCCTTTCTTGAACATGTTAGTGATATGCTTTATAATTTCAGTCAGGTTAGGGATGGATTTTCTCAGAAAGTTTACTTTCCTTAGGAAAGATTGCACTTCTTTTTTGCTTCTGGGTGTGCCAATTTTTAAGATTCCCTCAACTCTGCTGGGATCTATATTTATTCCCTCCTCTGAAATAATGTGACCAAGCAACTTCCCCTCTTCCATGCCCAAAATTAAACTTCCTGGGGTTCAATGAAATGCCAAACTTCTTACACTTTTGAAAAGCCCTTCTTAGATGCTTAATATGTTCTTCATCAGAAACTGAATACACAATGATATCATATAAGTAAATAAAAATAAATTTATCTTTCTCATCAGCAAAATCTATATCCATATACCTTTGAAATGTTTCTCCTGCATTTATGAGCCCACATGTCATCTTGGCATACATGAAGGTTCCCCATGGTGTTGTGAAGGCTGTCTTTTCCTGATCATCAGGGTGTACCATGATTTGATTGTACCCAAAGAAACCATCCAACATTGACATTTTTTGAGAGCCCACCACTTTCTGTAGAATGTGATCCATCTTAAGCAGTGGGTAGTTGTCCTTAAGAGACACCCTGTTAATATTTATGAAGTCTACACATAATATGATCTCTCCACTCTTCTTTCTAGTAGGTACAAGATTTTCCACCCACTTAGAAAACCTCACATAAACTATGATCTTGGCTTCAAACAACTTCTTTATCTCTTTCTCAATCAAGGGAAACAACAAAGGATTGATTCTTCTTAATTTATGTTTTAAAGGTTTATGATCCTCTTTGATTGGAATCACATGCTGAATCACCTTGGTATCATAAAATTTCATATATTCATAACTCCAAGCAAAAAAATCAGGAAATTATTTCATTAAATTGATATACCTTTGCTTGGCCTCTAGGATGAGTGTCTTGGACAGATTAATGATCTTGGGATATTTCTGAGTCCCAATGTTGCAATCTTCAACATCTCCATCATTTACAACAATTTTAGGACTTCTTGCCACATCATTATTATCAAAGAGTTTCTCCAATGGGACTAGGCCTTTAGGGATGATGTTACCTTTTAGTTGCACTATATCTTTACCAATAATTTTATTTTTGAAATAACCATCATTTGTGAACACAACTGCATCTTCTTCTTCACCACAATTTTCTTCATCAATATTCGAATTTTCAAATTCGTTTTCCATCTTGAGGAAACTATCTATTTTTTTATCATCCTTGAAAACTTGCTGGTACTTAATATTATCTGGTACTGCTGGCCTGTGCTTGACCTCAATCTCATATTTTCTATTAGGGAAAATTGGAATTTTGAAGACTGAGGCTAAAGTAGCAAGGGCATCATCAATCTGATTCTGCCCTCTTGGAATCACTGGAAGATTATACTCTAGAAATTGCTCAAGAAGATCAAACACTATATTTCTATAGGCCCTTAGCCTAGGATGCTTTGCTTGGTATATACCCTTTATCTGATTGATGATTAGCTTTGAATCTCCATGTACAACTATTCTCTTAACACCCATTTCTTTCAAATTCTTCAATCCCAACACTAATGCCTCATATTCAACCATGTTGTTTGTGCAATCAAAAGCAAGTTTATAAGAATAAAATTTTGTAGTTCCTCTGGGGAGGTTAATCCACACACCAACCCCTGCTCCTTCTCTGCTGACAACTCCATCGAATCTCATATTCCACATCCAATTTTCTGCATCATTTTGTTGCTCTGAACTTTCCTCATTTTGCTGATCAGATTGGTCTTTGGCAGCCATATCAATCTCTGGCCCTTTTTCTTCAAAACTCACATCATTAAAGAAAATTGAGGATTCAATATCAGTTTCCACAGAATAAATGGGATGGTTGTTTGGCTGGGCTTTCTTACTGATCATGTATTTGAGCAATACTTCCCTGTACAACCTTTTATTTTGACCAAAAACAGGGATAATGGCATATGACATATCCATTTGCAGAGTCCCTTTCAAATTTGCATCCCATGGCCTAGATAACAACATGCCAAACTTAGGAGGGATATCAACAACCACTACATCCATGACCATATTTTTTGTTGGAATTTGAGACAAATATACCACCAGATCTTTGAGTAGGTCTAAGCACTTCACCTTCCTTAAATCAAAGGAGAAAATATCTCTATAAGGCTTTGTAATGTCCAGGCCCAATTGGTCCATAATCATCTTGGGAATTAGGTTATGGGAAGCTTCTGAATCCAACATAGTATTGTGCAGAGTCATATCATGGATCTTCAAACTGACATAGAAAGGGGGGACCTCATCAACATCACTACTTTCCTCTACATGTGGGCCAAACAAGATGGAAGGATGATCATGTTGTATGTTCAACGTGTCAGAAGTTTGTTTCATCTTGAGCATCTTGATGATCTGATTTCTATATTCACTATTTTTTATCAACTCATCGAATGGTAAAAAGATTTTAATCTTGGCCATCTCACTTTCAAAATTAAAGGAAGATGAGGTTTTATCTACCTCTTTGATGACTGTCTCCTTTCTTGTTTCAGGTACTTTCTTCTGGGGTTCTTCTTTCTACTTTCCTTTCTCCACAACATATTTTGCAACAGAGTCCCTTTTAGGCTGACTTGAAGAAGGTATGTTATTTTAAGCTTCTTTGGTAGGATTTCCCTTTGGAGGATTTGGATGCACCTTTTTGTTTCAAATATTATATTGTTTATGGAACTGCATGATGGCATTTTGCAGCCCTATTTGGTAATCTTCCTTTTCCATTGACAACCTCTCATCATTGTCCTGCATGAATATTTCATCCATGAACTTGTCATGTTATTCTTTAGTTAAAAATACCTCTGTTTCATCACCATCACAACAATGCATATTGTCTCCAAACTTTTCATCAAACTTTTCATTTACATAATTATTTTGAAAATGAGTTCTTATTTGCTGATCACTATGGTTCCTCTGATCTCTTTGTCTGATTTGTGGAACTGTTGGTCTCCTTCGATTCCTGGGTGGAACATCAAGTTGTTCTCTGGTGTTAGGATTATTATCTAAAGACATCCTCTCCATCAGTTTCTCCATGGTCTTCATCATCATTTCAAACCTCTCTTCTGATGATTGTGAGGTTGAAGGTTGTGCCTTATCTTGAACCTTGTTCATGTCCCTGTCATAGTTATATTTGATCTTTCCTGAAGCCATTAGATTTACTTCAACTTCTATTGCATCACTCATCATATCTTCTAATGAAGTAGATCTTCTTTCCATCAACAACAAAGAAAAATCACTTTCGAAGGAATCAACATATCTAAGTTGAGCAACTCTAGGAGGGGGTTTTACTTCAGTAGGAATTGAATTATAGACCTTTATAAATCTGGCTGAAAACTCTTGCATTTTTTCATTAGGTGACCTTCTCATGTTGTTATACTGGGTTAACAACTGAAGGGGGTTTTTCTTGTCACCCCACTTTGAAAGAAAACTCGTTTCAAATGCTTCAAAATTTAGGATACTTGCTACTGGGAGAGATCTGAACCACTTTTTGACTTCTCCTGCAGGACTTTGTGCAAACAACCTCATTTTTGCGTCTTCAAAATCTACTTCTTCCAAGTCTATAAAATCATTGAACCGGTCTAAATGTTTTTGGGCTGACACATTGCCTTCAACACCATACAACTTGATCCTCAGATTATACTCCTGGGACAGATCATGTAACTGAGCAGGTAGAAAAAGAGGGGAAAAACTAGCTGCCATGGTTGCAGTAAGGACTTGAAGTGGTTGTTGGTTATGAGTATGAATCACAAGAAGTTTGGTAGCGGAAGCTAAAACTAAATCTTGGAACCTTTTCTTATCAAAGATGATCTTGTTCAAACAAGACTCAGATTTAGTTCTGAACAAAGTTTGCTCAAATTTAACATCAAAATAAAGGTCTTCAATGCTTGTCACTCCATATTTGGGCAAGGATAGATATCTGTCTAGACACAAAACTAGCCTTATGGGATTTTCTTTTCTTTTGTGTACAATCTTCTTAGGATCAGACACAAGGATCACTGCTTCTGGGTTTGGGTTTCTCCTGGTATGAATTCTCTTAGGAGCCATGATTTCTAGCTCAAACTACTTAATGCTATTGGTCTCTTTGTAATTAAGTCGCCAGGGTAAATTTAGTCTCAACCAATAAGGTGTTTGATTCACTGCCACCCTCAAGAATCAAATCTGAAGCTTTAAGTCGTTCTTTCGATCCCCGACAATGGCGCTAGAATGTTAGCACTTTGTAAATTTGTTCGGCTGATAAAACAAATGACATAGGTAACATACAAAACAAATTTAGAGCTGGCTACTAGCTTTCTCAACTCAGAGAGGGCTCTCTCGTGTCACATGGTGTTTCTTTGACAATCAATGGCTAGGTTTTTTTTTTTTTTTTTTTTTTTTTATAAATTTGCTGGCAAGGAATGGGAGGGACACTTAGGACTATGGAGTCAAACTTCTGAAAATGAATGGAAACACTGACTGGCCATTAGAACTCTCTAGAGGATAAAGGCTAAATGAGGCGATCAATCTGAGTATAAATTGTAATTTGCACAGTGTAAGAAGAAAGGAGAAAACAAGTAACAGAGAAAATTTGTGCTGAGAAATATTTTCCACTTCAGGGACTAACTCCCTCATCTCACCCATGGCCATGTTTCCTTTCTCAGCATATTGTTTTGCCAAATATTCTTTAGATTGATAAGTTGGCTTAGATGTCTTACCAAAGATGCCTTTTGCTGCTAAAGGTTCTTCAACTGTCTTAGCTTTGGAGCTTGCTTCCCTTTTCAACCTCTACA
>JZKD02S0427135.1:0-17835 GCA_000966675.3 Picea glauca
AAGTACACGGTCGAGATCTTAAAGAGATTCGACATGCTGGAATGCAAACCCATGAATACACCCATGGAAGCGAAGCTGAAGCTGCTAGTCGATACTTCGTCAGATTTGATTGATGCCACACTGTAAAAATAGATTATTGGATCATTGATGTACCTGACAAACACCAGACCAGACATTTGTTTTGTCGTGAACACCTTGAGTCAGTTTCTGGTAGAGCCCAGATGTGTTCACCTAGTGGCTGCAAAACATGTGATGAGGTACCTTAAAGGTACGATAGATTATGGTCTCAGTTATGACAGAGATCATAATTTCACATTGAGTGGATACATTGATTTAGATTAGGCAGGAAGCGTTGCTGACAAAAAAAGCACTTCTGGATGTTGTTTCAGTTTGGGATCAGCCATGATTTCGTGGCAGAGTAGGAAGCAATCCAGTATTACTCTCAGCACAGCGGAAGCAGAGTACATTGTCGTATGTTTTGCTAGCTACGAAGCAATATGGCTTCAAAAGTTGTTGACCGGTCTATTTGACCTAGAGATGGAAGAAACCACGATCATATGTGACAACCAGAGCTGCATAAAGATGACAAAGAATCATGTATTCCATGACAGGTCGAAGCACATAGATATTCGTTATCATTACATCTGTGACATGGTGTAGAGAGGAGCCTTGAAGCTCCTGTATGTTAGCATGGATAAACAGGATGTTGATGTGTTGACCAAACCTCTATCTCGTGTAAAGTTTGAACACTTTCAAGATAAGCTTGGTATAGTCTGAAAGAACCCTCCCTGAAAGGGGGAGTATATATGATTCCTTTCTTCTGACCTCGTTGTTAGACATAAAGCAAGATGATGTGTGTGTTCCTTGCTTCTGACCTTGTTGTTAGACATAAAGCAAGATGATTCCTTATTTCTGACCTCGCTATTAGACGTAAAGCAAGATGATGTGTGTGTTCCTTGCGTCTGACCTCGTTGTTAGATGTAAAGCAAGATGAGTCCTTGCTTCTGACCTTGTTGTTAGACTTAAAGAAAGATGATGTGTGTGTTCCTTGCTTCTGACCTCGCTGTTAGATGTAAAGCAAGATGATTCCTTGCTTTTGACCTCGTTGTTAGACGTAAAGCAAGATGATGTGTTTGTTCCTTGCTTCTGACCTTGCTGTTAGACGTAAAGCAAGATGATTCCTTGCTTCTGACCTCGCTGTTAAATGTAAAGCAAGATGATGTGTGTGTTCCTTACTTCTGACCTCACTGTTAGACGTAAAGCAAGATGGTTCCTTGCTTTTGACCTAGTTGTTAGACGTAAAGCAAGATAATGTGTTCCTTGCTTCTGACCTAGTTGTTAGACGTAAGGAAAGATGATGTATACCTTGCTTCTGACCTAATTGTTAGACGTAAAGCAAGATGTGACTTGCACTGAGCTACCAACTTAACAGTTGTGACATAGAGCCAATCTAGTACTGTGATGGGCCAACCTAGTGTTGTGATGAGGTATCATTTTTTATACTGATACATATTGATGCAGATGATGATGGTATTCTTTCGAGAATGACGATGTTGTCGATGAAGAAAACTTTCGATGATTTATAGATACGCCAGCCAAGATGATATTAATGATGTTGTCCTCCCACCTGATGTTGTTGATGATGTTGTCCTCTCTCTCTCGCACGATGTTGCTGAAGAATACCCTTCTTGTTAAGGGGGGGTGTTGAAATAATGTAACTGCAAAGAGTATTCTTATTATTATTGATATTTTATTCATAGGATCAATCCCCATTGTGGATTGATCATATCGGATATTGTAATAGGACCAAATCCCCTTTTGTGGATTGGTCAAAAGACAATTGTAATAGGCAAAATAAGAAGTCGGCCCCAGCAGTTAATTAAGAGACCCGTAAATATAAGAAAGGTGGGTTTACCCACCCAGATTGAGAAGTCGGCCCTGCCAGTGAAGAGACACTTCACATGTGCCAGAACTTGTATAAATAAAGGAGGCTAGCGCCTCATTTTATCACAACTCGCTTGCTCAGTTTGAGAGACAAGTTATGATCTGTTACCGACAAAGGAGAGAGAGAGTGGGGCATATCTTGGAGAGAACTTTCTATTTTAGCATAGAGATCTCTTGCCATTGTATTGGCTATCTATATTAAGGAAGTTTTGTTGGGTTTTCTTCCCCTAGAGGGTTTCCCAGGATAAATGTTGTGTCTCTTGTGAATGTTTATTTCTCAATGATCTTGTTCTTATGTTGTTGTTATCTATTGAAATGCAAAGAACTATAATAATGGCATAAACATTAACATTTACCTCCTAGGGTTAGGTTTTTGGATGCCCAAGGTTTTGGAATTCATGAGTAATATCAAAAAGGCCTCTGGAGCCTCATTGTAATCATTCTGCTCAGAGGGATGTGCGTAGCACTCACATCTCTTCTCAGAGATAACTACCACCATTCGAGCAAGATTTTCAGTTCTGCAGTTTTACAGTTTCATCCTATTTCAATTTTTCAATAGAAGATATTGTTCACTGGATATTTGTGTTGTTTTTCATATCTCTATGTTTATTGTATTCAGTTTGTTAATCATTTTGTTTCACTCCTAAATTTGGATCAATGGTATCAGAGCAATTTTCTCTTCATTTATTTTTCTTCATGCATGTCCCTGACAAGATCTAGGTACAAGAAGTTGGGACTTGAACCAATCGAGCTGTTGCAATATCGGTCGCGCCAAGCCTGACAAAAACCCATGGGAGACGAAAAGAAAGATGATGGAGCATGATACCCTTTTAAAATGTTGCTCGAGGAGGCCCTTGAATGACAAAGGAACGAAATGACAGACAACTTTGCGTAGATCCTTTGACGGTTGCCCACAGGAGAAGCATCTTCCTCAAGCGGCCATGCAACCCCCTTCAAGGTACAGGTAAATTTTGATATTCCATTATTTGAAAGACTGATAGATGTGAATGTTGTAGATAAATGGTTGAATCTTCTCGAAGGGTATTTTCCGGTCCACAATTTTTCCAATAGGGAAAATATTACTTTTACACTCCTAAAGGTCATCCCCCTTGTTAAGGACTGGTGGGACACTTACTCTGAGCAAAGGGCCATAGAGGAATCTGTAATATTTTTGGTTGCCCCTACATGGGATTCCTTTCGGGATGCCATTAAAGAACAATACTACCCTGTTGGAAGCTGCAGAGACCAGTACACCAGATGGACCACCCTGTGTCAAGAAAGTAACCAGATAGTACCATATTTCACCAATATTTTCCATACCCTGTGCACCAAATTAGGTATCAAAGACTCTGAGCGACACTTGGTGCTCAAATATCGTGGTTGTTTGCATAGATACATTCAAACAAAAATGGAGTTTATGGACATCGCTTCATTAGGTATGTCTTATAGATACATTGTCAAGATCAATTAGAAATTTAAGCAAAAGAGACGAGAGTCTGGATCTGCAAACTCCTCACAGTCGAAGCAGGGCAAAGGCGGCCACAACCCACACAACAAGGGAGAGAGGAAAGATGACCACTCTCAGGACAACTAGTCCAGGACCCAACACGAGAAGGGCAATGAGAAGATGAAGAAGGACATGAGAAAATGTTGTGAGTACCATAAAATCCCTTGGCACAACACTGAAGAATGTCGCTCCAAGCAGTCACACGTGGTCGAGCTAAATGCTTCCGAGTCAGAGGACGATTTTGATTTCGAATCAAATCTCGAAGGAGGGAAGCAAATTATCGATGTTGAACCTAGTTCCACTGTTGTGATATCCCCCAATGGAGCCCCAATTGTAAACATGTTTGTTAGGCTGGTGAGCCGAGTTATAATAACTTAGGAGGCTTATGTGATGACTAGGACAGAGAGCCTAGGATGCTAAGGCTATAAGCCTGATTTTTGTATATGTAATTATGCAAATCATTAATAAAAATTATACATCGTTGCATGTAGACCGACCGCAATAAAAGAGAATGGGGGACTAAACTCCACTAGGCTAGGTAAGGGAGAGGGGGCTGAGAGGTTGGAAAGAGGAGCTAAGCCTAAGGGATTAAGTCGAAGAGAATAATAATTTATTATTATTCCAAAAGTTGATTATAAGGATATGTTTTTATCCTAAGTTCCTTTGGGAGGATGGGTGACTTCCAAAGGGAAAGGAATGTGCTACATGAGTGACATGTGTCAGCTCATGCACATGCAGTCTTAAGGGGGAAATANGCACTCACTCACTCACACAGGGAGGTTCACGCACAGACAGTTTTGGATCTCACGCTCTCACCATCTCTGTTATGCTAGACCAGTCTACCTCATCTCTCCTCACTGAGCAAGCACACAACTAGCCAATTCCGCCATTGTTGAACCCGTGGCCATCATGCACCTCTATAATTTACTGAGTCATCCCTTGCCTTACCCAACTTTGCTATTATGGTTTGAAGAGGTGGGTTGTCAACCCCATGGTTGAAGAGGCAGGTTGTCAGGCCTGTGAACAAATCTCTCTCCAGGTGAGAGAGGTTGTTGTGGATTGAAGAAGCAGGTTGTTAGGTCTGTGAGCAACTCTCTCCAGGTGAGAGCGTGTGTTGAGGAAGTGAGTTCTCCTAGAGGGAGTCTCATAGTTGCTTCAGAGGTCTGAGACTTCTAGTCTGACCTGTTGTTAAAGCCCCATAAGGGAGGTGGAGCAACCGATGGACTGTGTGACACTAAAGGTGTATACTCCTGGGGTGGGACATGCATGTGGGGAATGAGAGTCTGTGAGCAGTGGGCGTAAGTGGATCCTAGGAGAGAATCCTTCCTCTTAAATTGTGTGACTTTCCTATTGACTTTGCCTAGCCTAGGAATCCCTTGCTCGGTGGAGTTTAGTCCTAGCTCGGGGGTGACCCACTGCTGAGCGTGATGAGCAGCGTGGTCTATGGCTGGGAGGTTCATGGAAGGTCTGCACGTAGTTGGTGGTCTCCTATTAAAATATAAGTACCACTTTTATGTTCATTTACATGTTGTGTATATGTACATGTGTTATAATTGATGAGTAATGCCTGTATATGCGGTTATTTTATGGGTTCTACCTGTGATTATTGCATGTATGTTTTTACTGTTATTTCTGCATTAGTCTGTGTATTGGCATAATATGTTGTATGTTTATGTTTAGATATATGCACATGATAATTGTCATTTCTATGAGGTAGCATGTCCTGGCCTAGGTGGCCTGGATGTGTATGATGTTTTCGCAAGAATCTATGTGTGGCATAGCCCAGCAGGTTATGGCTAGGTATGCTACAAATTGGTATCAAATTGGTATCAGAGGTAAGAGAGACGTCCTGTAGTGACGTTGCACAGCCTGTTGGTGGTTGGGGATGTTACAAAATGGTACCAGAGCTAAGAGAGATGTCTTGTAGTGACGTTTCCCTAGCCCTTTACTCACATATGTGGGTAAAGGGGGCTCCTCTTCATTTCATTGTCAATAGTGGCGCTCAGAAGAACATGATTTCAGCAGAGGTTGTCAAGCAGCTGGACCTGCCGACGACACCACAACTGCAATCCTACACCGTCAGCTGGCTTCACCAAGGAAGAAATCTTCTTGTTAGCCAACAATGTCATTTTCCCTACGACATCAAGCCTTTCAAATATGAGATTTGTGTGATATTACTCCCCTTGAAGTTTGTGATGTTTTGTTAGGACAACCATATTTGTGGAAGCATCATGTTGTGTATGAGTCTAGACCCCACAGTGTTATTATTACTTTGGGTAGACAATTGTACATGATACCAGAGGTAGCGTCGCTTACCGCTATTTCTTTAATCTCTTCCAAGCAATGCAGTAAAGTCATTTCATAGACCGAGAAGTTCGTCTTCTTTGTGATCCATGCTCACAGTAAGCAGAAGGTCGCTGCCACATCCGTGGCCTCTACACAGAGCCTCTCTTTGCAACAAAAGCAAGTGTATGGGATCGTGGAAGAGTACAGAGACATCTTCTCCTCACCCACCTGGGTACCGACGTGCTGACAGGTCAAGCATCCAATTGATTTGACCCCCAATGTGTTGAAATAATGTAACTGCAAAGAGTATTCTAATTATTATTGATGTATTATTCATTAGATCAATCCCCTTTTGCGGATTGATCATGTCGGGTATTGTGATTGACCAAATCCCCTTTTGTGGATTGGTCAAACCCTAATTGTAACGGGCTAAATGAAAATTCGGCCCCGGAATATATTAAAGTGGTTATAACCACCCAAAATATATTAAAGTGGTTATAACCACCCAAAATATATTAAAGTGGTTATAACCACCCAGAATGAGAAGTTGGCCCAGCGAGTGAAAAGACATCTCAGTTCACATGTGCCAGATTGTATAAATAAGAGAGGCTAGCGCCTTATTTGTTCACTCACTCACTTGATGATCAGAGCGCAAGTCTGGAGCTACAATTGGAGAAGAAGAGAGAGATAGAGGCACATTCTTGGAAGAGGAATTTCTACATTTGTTTGAGTTATCTCTTGCCATTGTATTGGCTATCTATATTAAGGAAGTTTTTACTGGGTTTTCTCCCCCGTGAGGGTTTCCCGAGATAAATGATGTGTCTCTTGTGATTGTGTATTTCTCAATGATATTATTTATTCTATGGTTATCTAATGAAATAAAAGAAACCTAATAATACCTTAAACCTTAACATGGTATCAGAGCCAAGCTGAAGAGAGCATCTTTCACAAGAGAAAGAGAAAAACGTCAATGTTGTCGTACATGCAAATTAGGGCTTTTTATTGAAGAAGAGTTCCAGCCTCAAAACCATCTAGAAAAATGCGCCCTAACCCAAGGAGGTCTTTGGCACCTTCAGTGCACCTTTTCGGTGGGTATATCTCCTGGAAAGTGAAACCCTAGTTTGCACCGGTACCAGAAAACCAGAAGTACCAGTAGTACTAGAAGTACCAGAAAACCAGAAGCACCAGTCCAGAAATCCACTGGTCAAGTTTGAGGGGGTAAAAGTTGGATTTTTAGAAATCTAACTGCACCAACTTACTCGCCTCAGCTCAGCGCATCTATCCCCTGGATCAGAATTTCAAAATTTGAAGTTTGAAAATTTAGGGTTTCCTCATAAAACCCCAAGTTGCAGTTTTAGTTGTAGTACTAGTTGAAGTATCAGTCGTAGTACCAGTTGTAGTCACCCTTTAAGTTTTTAAGTGTTGGTGATCATTGCCGCTGCTACCAGATGGTGCCACTACCTGCAAATGCTATCAGAGGTATGTACTCACATATGTTTAAATTGTTATGCGTTAAAGGGTATTTGTAGGAGAAGGGATTTCTTGCCATAGATCCAGAAGGATCTCAAGATCCAACACATTCAAAACAATAATGCAACTCAGGTTTGATTATTCTGATATACATCTAGTTGTTATGACAATGTTGCATGTTGAATCTATGACCATCATTCTAACCTTTGGTCAAAATATTAGAGGGATTAAAGCAGAGATCCTAGAGCTTATTCTCTAACCCAAGCTTCTGTCAAGATAACATATTGTCCTAGTACATAAGACAGGTTGAGGAAAGAACTTTTCATCTTGAGTGAAGGAGACTTGGAATAAAAGCAACACACTCATTCTTGAGAACAAAACTCCAGGTTCCAGGTTTGAATGATTAAGTTGCTAAGATTCAAAACGTGAAAGTGTCAAGAAAACACTATAGTGCTTGGTAGCATGTGAGCATATTGAGATAAATGCTTAATGTATTTATTTTCATGATACAACTAACATCTCCCCTAGGAGAAACCTCTTGTGTTAGTTCYAGGTTGCCATGGAGGAATGTTTGATCACAACAYTATAAGAGTGTTGACCTCATTCTGTATTGTATTTCTTACTTTTGATCTTYGCTTCAGACAGGTCAAAAGTGAAATCTCTAAAGGAGACACTCTGATGATTGTTCGTGTTATTGCTTTATCTACTATTATCAAAAGAGTACTATTTYTKCTTGTTGTTTTGTTGACCTTGTTTCAKGTCACAGGTGATAACTCTRAGGAAGCTMTAGTAAAGGTTGTTGAAGGMAACATATTATATGAGACATGAAGCAGACTATGTACATGACCATRTACACTCATGTACCAAAGAAGATGAAGAAGAAKCYATCTCTYGAGATTCAGAGTATCTYATATGAAGATTGATTGAAAGGAGTAGAAGGCTCCAAATATGACCGAACATTAGAACRGGAAGCAAATCTCGTTTGAAGCCTAACTCTGTGTTTAGACTTGGYATTCAACACCAAGTATACCCTGTAAGAGATAATGAATTCCTTGTAGACTTAAAAGAAATCGAGAGTAAGCCTGATCTCAGAAAGGATCAGATGAAGAGACAACTTATAGGACTGGGAGACAGATACTGTGAAAAGACTAGATCATAGCTTCAGAAACTTCTAGGAGATATGAAATCTCCTGGGAAGATTCCCTTGTTTCAGTAACAGAGAAGGGAGCCAGTCAGAAAGACTAGGATATGGATTCTAATGAATTCCTTGTAGACTTAAAAGAAATCGAGAGTAAGCCTGATCTCAGAAAGGATYAGATGAAGAGACAACTTATAGGACTGGGAGACAGATACYGTGAAAAGACTAGATMATAGCTTCAGAAACTTCTAGGAGATATGAAATCTCCTGGGAAGATTCCCTTRTTTCAGTAACARAGAAGGGAGCCAGTCAGAAAGACTAGGATATGGATTCTTCYGTGAGACTAGAAGAGAAGACAGTATTGACTTCCAARATTGATCTATACAGATCAAGCATGTTGCAGATGTACAAAGCTTGATGTGTGTCGAGAGGATTTTCCCAGCAAGAGGGACAATACTATGACAAGACACTTACTCCAGTMATTGAAGAAATAGTTCCAACATTTATTTAGAYAACCAGAACAACCATGATTCATATATAATATGAGATGCARGGGGAGCAATCCCCATATTTAAAATTGAGTGGCAGTTGGTGCATTACATTAGTTGGGTCATGGAGACATGACTACAATGAAAGATAGAGTCACCTCCATGAAAGAAGAAGAGRTACCTTCAGTATCAGTTATTGAGCCACTCTCAGATGAAGYTGTTGTCRTGATAGAATAAGAGGAGTTACTCTCAGATTTTAGCAGCCARAGTGAGAATGAAGCAGTCATTCTCARCCTCAGAATAGCTGCAGGTGCAAAGTCCCAAATTCCATAAGAAACAATTGAAGAGAGAGTAGAGGACATACTCCCAGACAGTGAGACRGTTAGTGCCTTACAGAAAGCACATAGAGCGAGCACACGATTGTGCAGATTGAGTTGCAGCTGAGCAAGTGTACGAGATTGGTACAATGTAATGAGAAAAAWTGATTTGAAGATTGAAGATATAAAGACTCATGTTTKYCAGTTRAGGAAGGATTTGTACGTGTTGAAGCAAGCTCCTAGAGCTTGATATTGCAGAGGATAGACAGTTTTTTGACGATCTTGGGCTTTACCAAGAGTAAAGTTGATTCTAACCTCTACTTCAAGGTCATGAATGATGAGTCAGTGATATTGTTGTTGTATGTGGATGACTTATTCTTAACTGGAGAAGAAAAAATCATCACCGAATGTAAGAAGAAACTCGCTTCAAAATTTGAGATGAAAGACCTTGGCCTAATGCATTATTTCTTAGGTTTTGATGTATGGCAGAGCCTAGAGAGAATCTTCCTTAACCAAGGGAAGTATGCAGTTGAAATCCCGAATAGATTTGATATGTTGGAGTGCAAGTCCGTGAATACACCCATGGAAACGAATCTGAAGTTTCTGGTTGACACTTCGTCAGAATTGTTTGATGCCATGTTGTATAGACAGATCATTGGATCGCTGATGTATTTGACAAACACCAGACCAGATATTTGTTTTGCTGTGAACACTTTGAGTCAGTTTCTGGTAGAACCCAAACATGTTCACCTAGTTGCTGCAAAACATGTGATGAGGTACCTTAAGGGTACATTAGATTATGGTCTCAGTTATGATGGAGATCATAACTTCACACTGAGTGGGTACACTGATTCAGATTGGGCTGGAAGTGTCTCTGATAGGAAGAGCACTTCAGGATGCTGCTTCAGTTTGGGGTCAGCCATGATCTCATGGCAAAGTAAGAAGTAATCAAGCATTGCTCTCAGTACAACGGAAGCATAATACATTGTTGTGTGTTCTGCCAGTTGTGAAGCCATATGGCTTCATAAGTTGTTGACTGGTCTATTCGACCTAGAGATGGAAGCAACCACGATCCTATGTGATAACCAGATCTGCATAAAGATGATAGAGAATCCTGTATTTCATGACAAGTCGAAACACATAGAGATCTGATACCATTACATCCGTGACATGGTGCAGAGAGGAGTCATAAAGCTCCAATATGTTAGCATGGATGAATAGGTTGTCGATGTGTTGACCAAGCTTCTATCTCGTGTAAAGTTTGAGCACTTTCAAGATAAGCTTGGTATAGTCTGAAAGGACCTCCCTCGATAGGGGGAGTAGTCTTGTGTTGATATGCCAGCCTAGTGTTGTGCTTCCAGCTTAATTGTTGTGTCGAGATGTCAGCCTAGTGTTGTGCTTCTAGCTTAATTGTTGTGTTGAGATGCCAACCTATTGTTGTGCTTCCAGCTTAATTGTTGTGTTGAGATGTCAGTTGAGTGTTGTGCTTCCAGCTTAATTACTGTGTTGAGATGACAGCCGAGTGTTGTGCTTCCAGCTTAATTGTTGTGTTGAGATGCCAACCGAGTGTTGTGCTTCCAACTTAATTGTTGTGCCGAGATTCCAGCTTAATTGTTGTGTTGATATTCCAACTTAATTTCTTATGCCAACTTAATTGTTGTGTTGAGATTCCAGCATAATTGTTGATGCCAACTTAATTGTTGTGTTGAGATTGCAGCTTAATTGTTGATGCCAACTTCATTGTTGTGTTGTGATTCCAGCTTAATTGCTATTCTGTGATTCCAACTTAATTGTTGTGTTGTGATTCTAGCTTAATTGTTGTGATGATGTGCCAGCTTAATTGTTGTGATGCCAGCCTCGTGTTGATGACATGCCAGCCTCATGATGTGATGATGTGTTAGCCTCGTGCTGTGATGATATGCCAACTTAAGTGTTGTGATGCCAACCTTGTGTTGATGACATGACAACCTCGTGCTGTGATGATGTGCCAGCCTCGTGTTGTGATGATGTGTTGCCAGCTTCATGTTGTGATGCCATCCTCGTGTTGTGATGATGTGTTGCCAGCTTCCTGTTGTGATGCCATCCTCATGCTGTGATGATGTGTTGCCAGCTTCGTGTTGTGATGCCATCCTCGTGCTGAAGACTCTCATCTTAGTGCTGATGTTGATGATGCTCCAACCTTCGTGCTGTGATGTTGTTGTTGTTGATGAAGGTCCAACCTTTGTGTTGTGATATAGTTGTTTTTGATGTTGTATAAGCCTTGTGTTGTTATTGATGATGATGATGTATTAGTGTCATACTAATCCATGTTGATGCAGTTTATGATGATGATGTCAGTTCAACTTCTTGTTGAATATGATGATGATGATGCCACTTCAGCTTCTTGCTGAAGATGATGATGATGATGCCACTTCAGCTTCTTGCTGAAGATGATGATGATAATTCCACTTCATCTCCTTGTTGAATATGATTATGATGATGATGATGCCATTTCATCTTTCATGCCGAAGATGATGATGTTACTTTAGCCTCACGATGAAGATGATGATGATATTACCTTAGCCTCATGTTGATGAGGATGATGATGCCATTCCAACTCTCTGTTGTGAATGATGATATTGATGATGAGAAAAACTTTTGATGATTTATATATATGCCAGTCAGTGTTCCAATATGTTGTTAATGATGTTGCCCTCTCTCTCGCTTGATGCTATTGTAGAATACCCTTCTTGTTAAGGGGGAGTGTTGAAATAATGTAATTGCAAAGAGTATTCTAATTATTATTGATGTATTATTCATTAGGTCAATCCCCTTTTGCAGATTGATTATGTCGGGTATTTTAATTGACCAAATCCCCTTTTGCAGATTGGTCAACCCTAATTGTAATGGGCTAAATGAAAAGTTAGCCCCAGAATATATGAAAGTGGTTATAACCAGCCATAATGAGAAGTCGACCCAGCCAGTGAAAAGACACCCTAGTTCATACGTGCCAGATTGTATAAATAAGAGAGGCTAGTGCCTCATTTGTTCACTCACTCACTTGATGATCAGAGCGCAAGTCTGGAGCTGCAGTTGGAGAAGAAGAGAGAGAGAGAGGCACATTCTTGGGAGAGGAATTTCTACATTTGTTTGAGTTATCTCTTGGCATTGTATTGGCTATCTATATTAAGGAAGTTTTTGCTAGGTTTTCTCCCCCATGAGGGTTTCCCAAGATAAATGATGTGTCTCTTGTGATTGTGTATTTTTCAGTGATCCTATTTATGCTATGGTTATCTAATGAAATACAAGAAACCTAATAATAGCTTAAACTTTAACACAATGCACCTCTGCGTAATGGACCAATCTATTGTCACTCACTGATGGAAAATGACGAAATCAGGCGTCAGATCCAAGAGATTCTTCAAAAGGGGCACATCAGACCCAACTCCTCCCCTTGCGGAAGCTCAATTGTACTGGTGCAGAAGAAGGACGAGGCTTGGCGACTCTGCATTGATTACAGAGCCTTAAACAAAATCATAGTCAGGAACTGGTACCCAATTCCCAGGATTGATGACCTTCTTGACCAACTCTAGGGGGCAAAGTTCTTCAACAAGATTGACCTAAAGTATGGCTACCACCAGGTTCTCATCGAACCAACTGATGTATGGAAGACAACCTTCAAATCTAAAGAAGGTCTCTTCGAATGTCTAGTTGTGGCCTTTGGTTTAACAAATGCACCAATCACTTTCATGAGGTTGATGGATGATGTATTGAGACCCTTCACCAGCTCTTTTGTGGTGGTATATTTGGATGACATCCTCCTATTCAACAGAACTTGGGAGGAGCACATGTGACATATCCAATAGGTTTTGAGCACTCTCCGGTAGCACAAGCTATATGCCAACTTGGAAAAATGCTCCTTTGGAATGAACAGGGTCCAATACTTGGGCTACATTGTTTATGAGCATGGGGTACATGTTGATCCAACTAAGATCCAAGTCATCCGTGACTGACTATCCCCGACCACACTAACCGAGCTTCAAAGCTTCTTGGGACTCGCCAACTTCTATCGATGGTTCGTGTTGGGATTCTCCCATATTGCATGGGCCCTCATCTAGGTGACCAAGGGCTGTGGCAGGGAAAAGTTCATGTGGGGGAAGGGACACAAACAAGCATTCGATGATATGAAGCATCGCTTGTGCTCAACTCCAGTTCTCTTCTTTCTCGATCTGCAACAACCGTTCGAGATTGAGACTGATGCATCTGACTATGTTGTAGGTGCAATTCTCACTCAACACGGTCATCCGGTGGCATACCATAGTGAGACACTCTCAGATATTGTCCGGAAATACCCCACCTATGACACAAAAATGTATCCCATTGTACAAGCATGTCTTCAATGGAAACATTACATTCTGGGAAAGAAGACAATCATCCACACTAATCATAAGCCTCTGCAGTTCATACAGACATAGGGGAAATTTCAGAACGATTGCCATCGGAAGTGGTCCACCTATCTGCAACAGTTCCATCTCAACATCAAATATAAGACATGGATCTCCAATCATGTCGATGACTGCCTCAGTCAACCTATCGTGGCTCCACTTACCACTGTGCTCCATTCCTGTGGACATGAGGCATCTGAGGGGCCCCAACTTTATCAACAAGATCCGAACTTCGTCGCCATCTATCAACTCTTGGGTACATGCATGACTCTCACCGATTTTCACATTTAGGATGAACTATTATGCCATTTGGGCCATCTCTGTGTTCCTACAAGCGAGCATGGAAAGCTGATTTGGGAAGCCCACTACAGTCGAATGGCAGGACATTTTGGTGTGGATAAAACTATGGTCGTTCTTCAGAACAATTTTTATTGGCCAAAACTTCGATAGTAATTCAACAAGTATATCAAATCTTGCACTGCCTGTGCGATTTCCAAGCCAACCATTAAGAAGCAAGGCTTATACACCCCTCTTCCTACTGCTAAGAAGCCTTGGCAATCCATCTCAATGAATTACATGTCTGGCCTTCCATCCACCAAGCAAGGCAATGATTGTGTATTTGTGGTCATTGATCAGCTTTTGAAGATGGCCATCCTCACAACCTGCAAGAATAATAGCATAGCGACAGATACTACCAAGCTCTTCTTCGAATGAGTGTGGGTCCATTTTGGGATACCACAGACCATCATCTCCGACCGGGACAGTAGGTTCCTCAACACATTTTGGTCGAGTCTCTGGTTACTGTTGGACACCAAACTTACCAAATCCACTGCTTTCCACCCCCAAACAGATGACCAAACAGAGGTCGTCAATTAGATGATTGTGCACATTCTGCGCATGTACAACTCTAAGCATCCATGTACATGGGATGAGAGTCTCCCCTATGTTAAACACAGTTACAAAAAGGCTCTCCATAGCTCCACCGGGCATAGCCCATTTCAGATGGGGTTGGGATTCCAACCCTTGGGTCTCATTGATGTTGCACTACCTCTTGCCACCACACCGAGAGACTCTTCCCATGTTAATTCTGAGGCTGAAAAATCCACCAAATTCATTGAGCAAATTCAGCACATCTACCAACAGGTCCATGAGAATTTCCAGAAATCCAATGCTAAGTACAAGCAACACCATGATCAACACAGGGTACCGCACCAATTTCAGATTTGAGACAAATTCTGGTTACATTTGCAGAAGGAGCGTCTCATAGGGCCCCATTGAAAGCTCCACCCACTTCTCTATGGGCCTTACACTATCACCAAGGCTGTGGGAAGCAATGCTTTTGAGCTCAACACTCCACCCTTCTTTGGCTTGCACCCAGTGTTCAATGTGGACCTCCTTCGCCCATATTTTCCACCATTATTAGACACCTCAGAGAGTTCATAACAACTGACACTAATAGAGATCAACTATGAGTGCATTGAACAAGCATCCACTTATCAGATAGTGGACACACAGGTCAAGGGCACTCGCCAGTAGATGATCCAACTTTATCAGGTTGTCAAGGCAGGGCAGCTCCTACACCAAGGAAAGTGGCTCACCCGGGGCCAAATTTAGCAGAAGTTTCCTCACCTGATGGGGGAAATCAATGCAATGGAAACCATTGCTTCCTAAGGGGGGAGGACTGATCCAGGTGGATATTGGTGGCCACCCACCTATTCAGATAGGCTCTTTTTGACAAATTTAGTTCAACACGTTCTTTTGTACTTGTTTGTGATGGTGGGTTCTACAGTTCCGGGGCTATCTGAATCCCACACATCTTCTAGGTGGATATTGGTGGCCTCCCACCTAATCCAACTGTCTTATTTTGTATGTTTTCATGTCATCACATCTTGTCGTACTTCCAGGGCTGTTTTGGGGCCCTTAACAATGTTTTTTTGGCCTGCCACAACCAAACTGTAAACGATGCCAAATTTTGATGGTGTAATGTGTAGTTCTCTAAAAGACCTTTCCAACGGCCTATCACGCACCTAAAACGGAGGTCGTATACAAAAGTTACGACCCCGGAAAGTTGAGGTACCAACTTACCCATAGGGGCCCACATAACTTTTGGCGTTTCGCCTCCTAGGGTTAGGTTTTTGGATGTCTAGGGTTTTGGAATTCATGAGTGATATCAAAAAGGCCTCTAGAGCCTCATTGTAATCATTCTTCTTAGACAGATGCACATAGCACCCACATCTCTTCTCAGAGAGAGCTACCACCATTCGAGCAAGTGTTTCAGTTCTTTAGTTTTACAGTTTCATCCTATTTCATTTATTCAATAGAATATATTGTTCACTGGATATCTGTCTTGTTATTCATATCTTTGTGTTTATTATATTCAATCTGTTAATCAGTTCGTTTTGCTCCTAAATCCGGATCGGTTGCTTTAGAAAATAGCAAGCCTCGATAACATAATAGAATACCTACATAAGCATGATGATGCAACCCACTTAAGGCATCTTATACATGAAACCATAAACTTTTCCGCATGACATGCAATCCCTACAGTAACGCAATACCTTATCAACCTATGTATATCGCCAAGCTTCCTAGCTTCTCACCTGGATCGACTCAACCCCAATCAAACATGGTGGGTCCCATTGACCCCTGAAGTAAGGCAGGGATGGTCCAACATGATTACTTGGACATGCTATGGTTGAATGCTCAAAACATGGATCTATAAAAGAAGAGGGTGCCAACATCTTGTCCCCATACTGGTAGGGTTAACAACGGATAACTACAACCCCAATTCCACATTGTTCAAAGGGCTGATAGGGAGAGCTTATGAATCACGATGGTGTTGGTAATTATGTTCACAATCTCTACCGTCATGGCGCTCATTGCATAGATATTCAATTTTCAACACCATCCTTGTTGCACTAGGCAAACCTTTAGTTTCAAAAAAATGTGTTTTGTAGATTCCAACTCGAATTGATTTGGAGCTTCAACTAACTTACACTCTTTGATAACAAAATCCTAAACAAGGAATAACTATTATATAACTTTCCCTTGTTAATATTAATATATGAAACCATGATTCACAAGGCTCTCCAGGTTGATAAAGATATAGATTAAAGTCATATAAAAAGACATAGTATACACGTTCTACGTGTTTTACTTTCTGACAACTATCAACAGGATCCAACAACAATTTTTTTGGCAAAATCACAATTTTACATTTAAGAAATTGCGTTTTTGAATGCATAAATCGATTCAGTGTCCTCAAAACCCCCAGATCACTGGAAATATGTAATCAATTTTCTAAATTTTTTACCGTATTTTGGACATAACTCATTGGAAAAAATGCTTAGAAAAAAGTAAAAACTTAGAATGCTTAGATTACATCAACTTCAAATTAATCTTGTGCAAACTTAATATTTGTTCTAACAAAAAATGCACATATAATACAATTCAACCTTAAATGTTGAGCTTGAAACTCGCTGAGAAAGATATAAATTAAAGTCCCATAAGATGAATATTGTGTAAACTTAATATTTGTTCCAACCAAAAATTCACATATAATGCAATTTAACCTTAAATGTAACCTTGCCTAAGCTTGAAACTTGGTATAGTTACATGTAAATATTAAACAATTTCACATATATCTTTTCCACATTTCATTAAATACATATCATTTCCTAATTTTCAATTGGTATCCAATATAGAGTATATTTATGTTAGACATATGTAGTGAAATAAAAAAAATCATAGACAATTAAAGCCACTCAACTACTTTTTTTCCACAGAAAAATTTCTCAATTATATTACTATATAATTTTGTTCTCATATCAAGAATACATTTCCAAATCCACTTTCACCGATATCTTTTGCTTACAGAGTTCTTTCGGCCACCAAAAGTGTGAAAGATCAAAGAGTAATGCTAAAGCAAGGGGCAATATTGATTGTCAAGAGTAACAAAAAAGAGGGAAATCCTGAGTTTTGGTTGTCTCTACGCTGTGATATGGAGATCCACAAAAAAAGAAGCATTAAATAACAACCTTTTCTCAGCTTGGAAAGATCAATAAGAACTGTAGATGTTGTTCCTAATATAACTTTAGCACGTGGGGGGGACCCTCATGCCCTTCAACCTAGAGATTGTAAGTGATAATGCCATCTTTGTTTTGGAGGGATGCCTCTGAAAGTGAGTCAGCTTCCTTGTTGTACTCTAGGTAAGTATGTTTGAAGCTGAGCTTCCTGAAGGTAGATTGACACTGTCTAATCC
>JZKD02S0427168.1:0-17835 GCA_000966675.3 Picea glauca
CACTTCAAGTGTGCCTCTAGGATTATGCATAGCTATTATCCTAAGCATCTACCATCTTAATTACATAACAATCACCTCTATCATTGGGAGGGTTTCTTCAAACTTTGACACTATTTGGAAAAATATTCACATCAAGTAATTACATGGCTCTTGGAATCCAATTCCAATTTTCATTACTTTTCTTCTAGCTCTTTGTTGCCTCAACCAAATTCTACAAGCTCTTCCATGTTTTCATTGCTTTGATATTCAATCCTAGGCTTGAATATAACTTATTATACCTCTAATTTTGCACCATGTGCAAGTAACCACTTATGTTAGAATTATGCGTAGTATAGAATTGTTTTCAATTAATGCTACAAGTTCTTCTTTATACCAATTGATGAAGGAAACAATCCACCAAATTAAAAATATGATTCCTTATATGCATTCCTCTTTACAACACTTTTTCATTGACTGTACTCACGCCTTAATCTGAGTTTTGAGCGAATAGGTACAACAATTACAAGTTGCAATTTCCACTCTTTTGCCGCTACATAATTCATTTTTATCACTTTTGAAGAAAAATATAATTCCCAAATAAAAAATTTGGGTTGACATATCTCTTCTACTCCTCAATATCTTTCCAACGACTACTCGTTTTCTCTAATCTGAGCTCCGACATGAAAGTTATGGTGGAAAAATAGTGAAGGAATATTCATTGGCACGTTCAACATAGTAGCAATGCTCAACAACCGTCCGATCATTTCTTTATTAGATATCCATTGTTCATTTACAATAACTAGTCATATATTTTCTTCATTTCTTCCATGAACCCGCTACCAACACTTAGTTTTTTTTTCCTTCACGGACTCATAGACTCATAAACTTGTAAATTTCCTTTCATAATTCCATCCGAGAAGTCTCAACAGTTTCCATTTTTCCATCTTCATAGACTCATGGACTCATAATCTTGCATCCTTATTTTCATAAGTTTGTCCGAGAAGTCTCAACACTTAACCATTTTTCCACTTCTTAACACTTAATTCAGTTCGAGAAGTCTCAACACTTCATCATTTTTCCATCGACGCAGACTCGCAATAACTTAACACTTAGACAAATTCCAATATCTTACCGCAGTTTAGTGGGATTGACACTTATCCTGCCACATGGATCCACATCACCCACCAATTGTCATCCCATCCAACATGTACCTGCCACCATGTTAGTACACTCCTTTCTTCTACCACATCGTTAGACATGTGGCCTCCATGTCATGTCAACGTCGTCGTATGGAAAAATACCCAAATGTTTATTATTTACTTATGTTCAAAATTTCCAAAGAGGCTCAATTCTTCACATTACCCATGAAATTTTCTCTCAATTTTACTTCAGTAATTTAATCAAACAAGTTGCAGACATACTCTAGAAATTAATTCTCTATGATTTTATGCTTCAATGTTTTGTTAACTCGACCCATCCAGGCTTAGTTTTGAAAACCTAGCTCTGATACCACTTTGTAACATACCTAGCCACTCAGGCTGGGCTACACCATGCAAAACACTCTCATTATCAGCTCTAAAACATTTTTGTACCGTACCTAACCTTCATCTAAGAAACATTATGTGCGGAATACACATGAAATTGAAAATTTTACTAGCTAAATTAATTCCTTAATTGTTAGTCGATTTCCTATAGCTTACAACTATAAATTTATAATAGATTTAGCTATAGTCTATAACCACAAAACATATGCATTTAAATCATGCTAATAATCAACATGAAATATAACTAAACCTTTCACACAAAGTTCATGCACAACAATAAAACATGTAAGCAAATCAGTACAAGATAAAACGCTTATCTTTAAACAAGAATCGTGCAACCAGCTGCTTGGGACAGATGTTCCACCCAACCATAGACTAATTGTTACAAATCTCAACAACCAATCACCCCCGATATGAGGCAATTAATCCAAAAAATAGGGTGGTTTGTCACAGTCCATTCGCAGCTCATAAATCTCATAACCCAACTGACATTCTCATACAACCATCCTGATCTTTCTACCATCTCTCTTCCTCTTGACCTACACAAACCAAGGAATGCACCATTCGTATATCAGGGATCACCCAAGGGATGTACCATCTGTTTATCCGGGTAACTCAAGGGATGTACCATCTATTTATCAGGGTTAACCCAATGGATGTACCATCTGTTTATCATGGATAGCCCAAGGAATGTGCCATTCATTTATCATGGTCTCTCTGGTACAGGTAACTAGGAATATCTCAACTGGGAACTCAAGGGAAATTTCCACTCGGAAAACTATTAGCAAACCAGCAACATTTTTTTCTTAGTGCAACTCACAAAGGAGTTCATTCTTTAGGCCCAACAGCCTGGCTCTTCAGTTTTCTAGCTCCAATTAGCTCCAGTTATGCTTCAATATTCTCCCTCCATGGATGCACCATCTCTCTCTTCTATTTCTTTCTCTCTTCTTTTTTTTCCATGCACAAACTTGAATTGCTAAAACTGTTGTCCCAACCCATATGAATTTCCTCTCTTGTGGCTTTCCTTTCTTGACTCATACTCTTTCCCAAGAAGAGTGTACTCAACCCCCATGTTCTCAATAACTCTAGGATCTGACCACTCACACCCACCCTCTTACATGTATTCAATTATTGGCTTTGGAAACACTCAATTAGAAGGATTTGACCACTTGCACCCACCGTCTTACATGTATTCAATGATTGGATTTGAGAACACTCAATCAAAAATCATAAGGTTCATATACAATTGGCAAGTTTAGGAAAATGGGTTAAATTTATATACATGGGTAATTATCCCTTTGACCCCTCTTGGCCATTATCTTAGACACTTCCCTCTCTCGTGGATTAATTAATCCCTCATCTCTTGTCCATGTCCCCTTAGCAGTTGTTATCACATTTTATTATTAAAAAATAGAGATACAATTCGCATATTACATCGTTTGGTCGTAGCCACATTAAATCAATACAGGCTCTTTACCTAAACACATCAACTCACCAGCCTAATTCATATTTATACAATTACATTATAATTCATAGGGATTATAACTAGGGATGTTACAATAACATACAAAGAGGACCCAACCCATGAATTGATAAACATTGGGTTAAGTATGGGTTGTGAGTATATGTTGAAGAATGAAAGTTTAATTGAACAATTTGTAAGTAACTATGTTGTTTTACTTCCCTTGTTTTATCATTAATGAAAAAAAAAATTATATTGATTATATCGACCATGCTTTGTCATGTTGCATTAAACATGCAGGAAATAATGTATGGAATGCAGCCAATGTAGGAGATTTTGAGAGAATTCATGAAGCATGGTTTTGAAAGAATTTGTATTTTTTATGAAATACTCGGTCCTAAGGTATGCTTTTTTATTTACGCAATCATCTATATATATATATATATATATATATATATATATATTACAATTTATTTCTATGTTTGTAGATGGAATATGAAGGGAATATGAAGGGTAGGAAGTTAAAAAACAAGTTGATCATGAAAACATTATGTTAAAAAACAAAAGTACAATATCACCTACAAATGATGAAGAAATGAGACATGCACATAGCTCGAGCAATGTCAATGGTTCAACTAATGAATGCCAATTAATATAATTGAATGTTATTGCAAGTTATATGTTTTGGAATATTTGTCTCTGAGAATTATGGATTTAGTTTAATGTACTCGACATATCGTCACAATTGCATGAGGACATGTTACCAATAAGTGTAACAATTACAAATTGGTTGCAATTAGATTATTGTACTGGACCTTTGCGTTGTCCCTTTTTATATGACAATGGGTCTCTTATTCATATATAATAAAATGGATTTCTTATTCCATTGCGTTGTCGAATGTCGTAAAATGTTGTGTTCCTGAATAATTAATATGTAGATGATTTACATTGTTACAAATAACAAAGGTGTAATTGTTTCGATAACGCGTTAACTCAATTATTATATCGAAATGCAATAACAAAAATATAAAACATTATTATTCTAGAAAAAAAAATATTTTAAATGATTAATTGAAAAAATTGAAAAAATAAAATGAATTAAAATATATATGCATGTTAATACATTGTAATCTTTTAAACTCAGCAGACAGTGCATGCCATATGATAGAATTTGGTGCATTCTGAGACGTAATACGCATTGGTGAACATTAATTATAATAGCACATTGGTACAAACTATTGAGAAATGCACCATTTTGTAAACAATATAACATACAATAATATTTATCATTTCAAAATTGTATGTTTCTCATGTTTAAAATATACATCGGGTACTAAAAATAATTTGCGTACCAGTGTGTTAAATTTATTATATGTGTGAGGGTTCTAAATATTATTTACGCACTAGTTCTTGGTAAAAATAACGACACCGACATCTCACTTCAAATATTCAAAATTCACCACCCTTCGGTGCACATGGTAAAACTGATATAGGTATGTAGCAATTACACAAGCATCGGTGCTCAGGATAACTTGATCGCATTAGTGCTCACTATAAATTAAAGGCATTGGGGCGTACAAATCCTAAAATGCATTGGTGCTTCATAATAAAACAAGGAAGAACCTATGCACAGAAATTATAAGTGCATCAATGCTCTGCATACAATGAAAAAGGAGGAATCGATGGGAAATATTTATAAACGCACCACAGCTTTTTTTATTATATTAAAATCCATGGTGTTTGTATGATATTACCTTGCTAGTGCATTTTGATTATAGTTACACACTGGTGTGTGTTTGAAAATATTGCATCGGTGTGTTTTGACAAGAACAACACCAAAAAAAAAAACCTCTGCTACAACCTTTGCTTGCCCAATCATTTTTAGTTATATGGAACTTCTTCTAAAACCTCCGTAGTCAATAGAGGAGGTTCTAGCGAAGGTATTTTTGAATTTTTTTCTAAATTTTGTCACCAAAAATCTCCACAAAAACCTCCATTAGAAGGTGTTCTCCTTGTAGTGGGAAAAAGCGATGTGCAAAAGATTCAATCATCGAACCTTTGAAGGATGTAATATACTTCATCCTAAAGTATATTACTTATGAGGGTCGATACAATACATTATTTTTATATCATGTTCGGCTCTTATTGCATGTGAAAGAGGGTTTGTTGATTAACCTACCACACTTATTTTGGAAACGTTTGACAAAAATGGAAGCATGGGTTCAAAATCACCTAGAGAGTAAGGAGAAAAGTGTGTATCCTCATGGTATGATAAAAATTCTAGTAAGAGATGAATTACATAGATTTGATATAACTTGGGAATAATTCCTAGAGGATCATGTGTTTCAAGATAGTCCTACTAGAAAAATTAGAGGAACCGATACTATAGCTTCATCATCACAAACATTGGGGGGTTCATCAAGAAGAAAGAAAAAGGGAATTTCAGTTTCAAATAAAGAAAAACTAGCACAGACAGAAGAAGAGGGTCACAACTCTCAAAATATTGTAAGAGAAAGGAGATGATTTACAAGGATTATGGTAGACACCCAAAAAGAAAAGGAACCTTCGGTTGGAAAATAATGAGTTGTGGTGGAGTTAGACTCTTCAGAGAAAATACTTTTGGAGGTAAATTTCAAGAATCATCCAAAGAAACTGATGCAGGAGAATTTTGCCTCTTAAATCAACCTTGTTGAGAAGGCCTAAGGGGGTCTTGAAATTTTCTAAGGGAGAAGATTCCCTAATTCTAAATTATTGCAATTTCCTATGTTTTATTGAATTCTAGAATAATTGCATAGGATAAAGCTTGTTGGATTGAGATTGATTAATATGTAATCTAGTCTACCTTGGTTTAGCAGATCTTGAGAGATTGTGAGATTTAGAGAGATATTAGAGTGAGGTGATCTTGAGGATATTGTGGATCTGATAAATCCTAAAGATAGATTACAGATTTTGTGGAGTCTAAGTAGGATATGAACTAATTGACAATTTAGATTACACCTTTAAGTTTGTAAGCCTACAGGCAGAGAAAAAATATGGATTGGACAGATCTGAGTTAGATAGAGGATAGGAAGAGTGTGAGTGAAAAAGGTCAAGTGTGGCCTAAGGCCAAGAAGAGGAAAAATGAATGTAAATCAGTCTGGAAAGGGAAAAGGCCTTGTGTAAATCTATGTACAGAGATTCATTAATAGAAATATTTTTGTTTATTTGTTCTCCATGTCAACATGAAATTTGGATATCTTTCCATTGTATTGATTTCTTTTTCTGGAGTGATTGAAGCCCAGATCAGAATCTCTAGAGATTTTGTGCAGTTTCGAGGTTTAATTTGTGTTATAAACCTCAATTCAGAGTGGGAAGGATCCATGAACTTAACTTAAGATAGATCGGGGTCGAGTTGACAATTTGAATTGGTTTGGAATCATGGATGAACCAGATTTTGAATTCTACTCTATGCACAGGGAGAACCAAGGATCAAATACTTCCAATGAATAGAGTTTGAATCCCTTTCCAGGTGTCAAGGAATAGTGATAGTCCGATTAGGAAGAGGATTTAATCATGGTCACTGATTTTATTAGACCGAGGTTTCATTTATTTGTTTTAAGTCTGGACAATTAAGATTAGATATGGAGTGGAGGCTTATCCAAATCGATGGCAAGAGTCAATTATTTGATAGAAGCATGATACTTCGAGGAGATGGATACTCTAATGACTATCAAAGTATATATTTCATAGTACATATCTATAGGAATACTCCGATGAGAAGTAGTTTGATCAATAGTGAAGATTGATCGAGAAATAAGATCAATGGTGGAGGCGAATAATCTGATGACTATCAGAGTCATTGAAAGTAAGAATGATCAGTGCAATAAATCCCTTGAACACTGATGTAGATCTATTTGGAGTGATCTAGATCGATGGATCTAGGAGGAACATCTGGCAGTGTTCTATTGGAGCAAGTTGTCGGAGTGGCCACAGCCTGTCAGAGGTGAATAACTCGGAGTTGTTAGATCGACGGTGAAGATAAGCCCTTGAATAGAGATCGATGGCATATAATTTTTAAGGAATAAAACATCATCGGAGTCCAACCATCAGAGTAGTGGAATCTCGTTGAAGTCTAAAAAAGGTTGGAGCGACCCACACAACTAGAGTTCAATAGAGAAGTCTAACCAGAAGAAGTTTGATGGTCTAAGATAAAGATAAGTTTGATGGATTATGGGGATTTAATCATCGATGATGATAAGCACTTGGTGATATCCCTTAGTATTATGATGAGATAAAGGATTGGGTGCCAAAGTTAAAAGAGTTAATGAATGTAATTTTAGCTCAAATTTCTAGCACTCAGTCACGAAAGAGAGTTAGTGCCCTAGTTTGAGAAATAAATAAAAGAATCGATAGTGGACTGGTGCATAACAGAGATTCCAGTACTCTGTGAAAGAATATTTTGGATCCGTAGAATAGTTATAGTGTATCTCAAATGATGAAGTTTCTTGCATATTTTATTCTTACTCTGCATATGTGGGATTTAGGCCTTGAGGTCATCATTTTCAGTCTCAGAGTGTAGTAACACTCTTTGGAAAAGGGAAATTGCAAAAGGAAGTTGGTGAATATTAATGATAATGTATAGAGGATATAGGGTAAAGAGAAAAATTTCAACAGAGGAACTTTGAGACTGCATAATTGAAGCCATTCCAACCAAGAAGTAGAGTTGTGAATATATGTTCAGAAGATAAGATCTTGGGTTAGATCTTGTAGGTAATGAGTTTTTATGAATTGAGATAACTCTAGTTAAAAAAACATTTATGTTTGCAGGTAGAAACAGAAGGATAAAGGGTAATGATGAACACCCTTATAGCGAGTAAAACTGTGGCAAAGAGAGGAAGGTAGAAGAAGCCTTAGAGGAGAGAAGCTTGTGGTAGAAGGACCCTCACAACAAGAGAAGTTATGATAATTTATTGAAGAAAATAGTACTAGTGAAGTTCTCAAGTGGAAGTGAGTGGAGTGAAGAAACCTACAAATTTTGAAGCTGGGGAGAAGAGGATGGTCAAAAGGTTTCATAGGAGAGAACTAGTGATACCAAAAGGTCAATATTGGGAGAAATCTCGATGAGGTATTGAGTAACAGATGTGGACACTTTCTATAGAGGAAAGGTTTGATGCATCTCACAATGGTAAAGGAGAAGCTCTCCAAGGGAAGAGATGGAGATGACTACTAATGTTCATGTCAAGGGTTTAGAGAGAAGCCACAAAAAAGGGAAAAAGGATGTCAGAGAAGTTGGAAAAAATCAAATGAGTCAAGTTGATTTTGACATAGAAGTTGTTGAGTTAAAGGAACAATTCAGTGTAGTGATGAATTTGTTACAAGAAGAAAACTAGAGATATGGTTGGAATTTAAGGAGGAAGGTTAAGTGGCCTATTAAAAAGTTATATGTAAGGAAGATGAGACATATCTTGAAGCATAGATTGCTTGCTTGGATTAGAGAGGAAGAACTCAAAGAAGTTGAGTATAAAAAGTCCTTGGAAGTAAGACCAGTACTTCTCTTTTGTGAACCAGAGCAAGGAGTGATGCTTGAAGAAGATGATGAGGTTCAGAGTATAGAACTTGTGGAGAGATTGGAAAGTTCATACCAACATAAGGAAAGGATGTTAGAGGCATATAAAGAGACTCGGTAGTCTCATGTTTTTAAAATTGATGAATTGTGTGTGATTGTAGGTTATGAAGATAGGCAGCCAAGAGAAGTTGTCATAAAGATGAGGGATATGAAGAATGTCCTTCTGAGAGAATAAAGGAGAAATAGATCTAGAAATGTTTTACATCATAAGAAGAGACAACATTGTCTCATAAAAATTATGAAATAGGAGATCATGGATGTTCAAAGAGTGCAGGTTATGAAGACAATGAGAAGGATGGAGATGTGAAAAGAATAATGAGTTGTCTTGGAGATACTTTAGTTGATAATGAAGTACATGAAATATTGGAATGGGATATGCAAGGCTATAGTGATGCAAGTATGGAACTTTCCAAAGAAGAGATGATAGTGAAGGATGATAGCAATACTGGAGAAATTGATCGGTGGTGCATGATCATGGATAAATCCTTACAAAAAGGTATAAACTGTTTATTGCAAATATGTCATTTTAATAAAATCCAAGAACAAAGTTTACTTGAACAATCAGGTAGACTAAATGTGCATATTAAATAAATGCAATATTAGGTGCATAACAGAGGACAGACATAGGTGTGAAGACAAAGAGATAATAGCATCCATACAAAATTTCAGTGAAAATTTGCAAGAGATCAATTGTAGTAAGGGTGTATACCAACAAAGGATAAGAATGGACATCGAGTTGGATGAGTTATAGAAGCATCTGATTAATATTTCCAAGTGGAAATACCAGAGGAAAAAGAAGAAAAGTAGCATGAAAGTACAACTTAATAAAGGAAACAAGGATGTTGCACAACAACAAAGTAAAGTATGGGATCCTGGAAGGTTGCAGGAAGCAACAATACAACATCAAAACAACAAGGAAAGTGGACAATAGTATAATATTTGGGATCTTGGAATATGGTGTACAACAATCATGCAATGGAGCATATGGAAAAAAATCAATAGTGGGATTAAATAAGAAAGAATCAATTGAAGACACATGATCAAGAGATCGTGAAAAATTTTAACCTTGGGAGTCTGATGCAACAGCATTTTTCCTCTTAAATAAACCTTGTTGAGAATGCCTAAGGGGGTCTTGAAATTTACTAAGAGATGGGGTTCCCTAATTATAAATTACTATAATTTCCTATGTGATCCAAATGGATGTCAGTGGCCTCCCACCTATTCCAACTAGCTCATTTTGACAGTTTTCCAGTTGGGCAGTTTTTCCTAGTTTTCGAGTCCCCGACTTCCAGGGTCGTTTTGAGGACCTAAACAACATTTTTAGGGCTCGCCATAGTCATTCTATTAAAAAATTCAAATTCTGGTGGAAACATGTGTAGTCCTCGAATAGACCTTTCCAACAGCTATTGTGCACCTAACACGGATATCATATGAAAACGTTACGACCCAGGGAAGTTCATGTACTATCTTACCCCAACGGTGCCCACATGACTTTTAGCGCTTCATCTCCTAGGGTTAGGTTTTTGGATGTCTATGGTTTTGGAATTCATGTTTATTGTAAAAATGCTCAGAGAGCCTCATTGTAACCATCTTCTTGTGAATGATCACAATCGTCACATCTCTTCTCAGAGAGAAGTCGCCACCATTCTAGCAAGCTTGTTTTTAGTCTACATTTTACATCTTTAGCATATTTCCTTATTGAATAGAACCCAGTTTTACTACATCTCTATTATTGTTCTTTGTTTTTGTGTGCTAAGAATAATAATAATAATCTGTATTCATTTCATTTTTCTCATAAAATACAGATCAGTGGTATCAGAGAAGTCTTCTCCTTGTTGTTCTTAATGCATGTCCCCAATGAGGTCGGGGTACAAATAATTGGGTCTCGAGCTTGTTTCTCTTGAGGAAAAAAGATCTCTCACATCCAAGCGACCTCTCATGGAGGGAGAAAAGAAAGACGACAGGATAGGATATCCTTTCAAAAAAATTCTCGAGGAATCTCTCACGCAACAGAGGAACAAAATGATGGATAGTTTTGCGCAAATCCTTCGGCGGCTACCAACATTCGATGCATCTTCCTCGAGCGGAGGCGTTGCTCCTTAAAGGTACAAATAAACTTTGATATTCCTATATTTGTAGATCATATAGACACAGATGTTGTAGACAAATGGTTGAATCTACTAGAAGGGTATTTTTCTATCCATAACTTTTCAAATAGAGAAAAGATTACTTTTGTGCTCCTCAAAGCCATTCCCCGTGTCAAAGATTGGTGGGAAACTTTATTTGAGAAAAATGAAACAGAGGAACCATCATTATTTACAGTCGCGGTCACATGGGAGTCCTTCAGGGATGTTATTAAGGAACAATACTACCCTGTCGGAAGTTATGGCGACCTGTATACAAAATGGACCACACTACGACAAGCAAGAGACCAAGCAGTGCCAGAGTTCACAAATATCTTCAATACCTTGTACACCAAGCTGGGTATCAAATATTCTAAGCGACATATGGTGCTAAGGTATCGCAGTGGTCTTCATAGATACATCCAAGCCGAAATGGATTTTATGTACATCTCTTCCTGAGGCGCAACCTATCCATATGTTGTCAAATTGAGCATAAGCTTAAACAAAAGACACGAAAATTTGGGCCTGGGAACCCCTCACAACAAAAGAAGGGAAGCCCCAAACCACAAAACAAAGGACGGAGAAAATATGGATAGCCTCAAGACAACCAGGCCAAGCCACAAGAAAAGAAGGACACCGGAAAGACAAAGAAAGATTTCGGGAAGTGGTGCAACTTCCATAAGAGCCCCTGGCATAACAGTGTTGATTGTTGCTCAAAGCAGTCATTGATGGCTGAGGTGAAAGCCTATGAATCATATGTGGGTTCCAACTCTAAGTCTGAACCAGAAAGGAGGAGATAGATCATTGACGTGGAACACAATGCCATCCATTGTTGCTACCACCAAGATCCATCTCGGTGAACCAGATGAGCTAGAGGAAGGTGAGCACCTCTTTCATTCATAGATGTGGGTCAAAGGCACCCCACTACACTTCATTGTTGATAGTGGTAGCCAGAAGAACCTCATCTCAATAGAGTTCATCAAGTGGCTAGCCTTGTCGACAATGTCGCACCTACATCCCTACACCATTGGATGGCTCTGCCAAGTAATCGATCTCTGCATCAGCCAATAGTGCCACATGTCATATGACATCAAGCCCTTCAATTATGAGGTATTGTGTGATGTCTCTCCTCTCGAAGTTTGTAATGTTATTTTGGTACAACCTTATTTAAGGAAGTGTCATGTTGTATATGAATCTAGGCCTCACAGTGTTATTATTACTTTGGACATAAAATTGTACAGGATACCCGAGGCAGTCCCACCTAGTGTTATTTCCTTGATCTCTTCCAAGCAATGTGGGAAGTTCATCTCTCAACTGGGAGGTTTGTCTTCTTCGTGATTCGCTCTCAGAGTGAGCAAAAGATTGCAGCCACATCTAGGGCCTCTACGTCTGAACTCTCCACACAACAGAAGCAAGTGGATAAGGTCGTGGAAGAATACGCAGTTATCTTCTCCTCAACTACCAGGGTACCTCTGCACTGTCAGGTCAAGCATCCCATCGATTTGATTCCTGGTGCACCGCTACCCAATGGGTCAGTCTATCGTCGCTCTCTATTAGAGAATGAGGAGATCAAATGACATATCCAAGAACTAATCCACAAGGGGAACATCTATCCTAGATCATCTCCTTGTGTGAGCCAAATTGTGTTCGTGCAGAAGAAATATGGGACTTGGTGAATTTGCTTTGATTACCAGGCCCTAAATAAAATCACAGTCAGGAACCGATACTTGATTCCCCTAATCAATGATCTCCTTGATCAGTTAAAGGGGGGCAAATACTTCAGTAAGATTGATCTGAAATCTGGATACCACCAAGTCCTAATAGAACAGACAGATGTATGGAAGACAACCTTCAAGTCAAAATAAGGTCTTTTTGAATGGTTAGTCATGCTCTTTGGTCTGAAAAATGCTCCAAAAACTTTCATGAGAGTGATGGATGATATCCTACGACCTTTCACCAATACTTTTGTAGTGGTATATCTAGATGACATCCTCATCTACAACAAGACTTGGGCAGAACACTTGCAGCATATTCAGTAGGTTTTGCACACCCTACGGCAACAAAAGTTATATGCTAACTTGGAAAAATGATCCTTCGGCATGGACAAGGTCTATTACCTAGGCTACACCTTTGATCAACATGGTGTGCATGTGAATCCAGAAAATATCCAGGTCATCCATCATTGGCCAGCCCCAACCACACTCACTGATCTTCGGAGCTTCTTGGGCCTTGTCAATTTCTACCATAGGTTCATGTTGGTATTCTCCCATATTGCATTGCCCCTTAACCAAGTAACCAAGGGTGGTGGTAAGGAAAAATTTGTGTGGGGCTTGTCGCAACAACAACTATTCAATGATTTTAAGAAGTGCTTATGCTTAGCCCCCGTAATTTCATTACTGGACCTACATCAACCCTCTGATATCAAGACAGATTCTTTAGACTATGTTGTGGTTGCATTTCTCACTCAGCACGTCCACCCCATGTCCTATCATAGTGAGACACTATCATATGTCATCTGTAAGCACCCTAATTATGAAAAATAAATGTACTCCATTGTGAAACCCTACCACCAGAGGAGACATTACATTCTTAGGAAGGAGGTAGTCATCCACACGGATCATAATCCACTACAGTTCATGCAGACACAAGGAAAATTGCAGAATGGCTGCCATCAGAAGTGGTCCACATACTTGCAACAATTCCACCTCAACATTAAGTATAAAATATGAAGTACTAATCAAGTCATTGTTTACCTCTATCGACCTCCAGTCGTGTCACTCACCATGGTGCCAGTCTCTTGTGGCCATCAGACCTTCGAATGTCCCCACCTCTATGAGGCACACCCTGATTTCACCACCACCTACCAAATGTTGGGTGCAAAATCAGTTCCATATGGTCCATATCTATGTTCCATCAAGAGAGTGAGTGAAGTTTATTTGGGAAGCCCACTACAGTCGGGTGATGGGACACTTCAACATCGAAAAGACAAGGCCAATGCTACAGAAACATTTCTACAGGATGAAACTTTGATAGGATGTCAGCAAGTATATCAGGTCCTGCACTTCCTATTCTATTTCCAAACCAACCACTAAGAAATAGGGTATGTACACCCCTCTTCCTAGTACCTACTCCTAACAGGCCATGGAAATCCATATCAATGGACTACATGTCGGGACTTTCGTCCACCAAGAGGGGAAATGAATGTGTTTTTGTGGTTGTTAATGATTTTTCCAAGATGGCGATTTTGGCCGCCTACAAGAAGAGAATCACCACAGAGGCCACTACCAAACTCTTCTTTGAACAAGTTTGGGTACATTTTTGAATTCCAAAAACCATTGTCTCATATCAGGATAGTCGATTCCTCAGCACATTTCGGTCAAGGCTCTGTTCATTGTTGGACAGGTCATCAATTAGATGATCCTGCATATCCTGTGCATGTACAATTCCAAGCACCCTCGCACATGGGATGAGATTCTTCCCTATGTTCAGCATAGCTACAAGAGATCCCTACATATCTCAACCATCCACAACCCCTTTCAAGTGGGGTTAGGATTCTGAACATTGCATCCCATGGATGTTGCACTACCCCTTCCAGCCACCCCGACCGACTCGTCACCTGCTCCAACTGAAGTTGAAAAAACCACATGGTTCATTAAGAGGATCATTCACATCCTCCATCAGGTTCTAGATGTTTTATAGAAGTCTAATTCCAAGTACAAGAAGCGCCATGATCAACACTAGGTGCCACATAATTTTCAAGTGTGTGACAAAGTTTGGTTGCACTTGCAGAAAGAATGCCTTACAGGTCCCCATTGGAAGCCTCTCCCAATCCATTATGGACCTTATACCATCAACAAGGTTGTGGGTGACAATTATTTTGAGCTCAACATTCCCCCTTTCATTGGTCTGCACCCAGTGTTCAACATGGATCTCCTTCGGCCATATTTCCCACCATTATTGGACACCTCAGAGATAGCATAACAGTTGACACCAACATAGCTCAACCCTGAATTCCTGCAAAAGGCATCCAATGATCATATTTTGGAAACAAGGGTCACAGGAACTCACCAACAAAGGATCCATCTTTATTGAGTTGTCAAAGCAGGGCAGCACCTACACCAAGGCAAGTGGCTCACCCGTGGCCAAATTCAATAGAAATTTCCTCATCTGATGGGGGAACTCAATGAAATGGATACCATTGTTTCCTAAGGGAGGAGAATTGATCCATATGGATATCGGTGGCCTCCCACCTATTCCAAATGGCTCATTTTGGCATTTTTCCAGTTTGGCAGTTTTTTCCTAGTTTTCAGGTCCCCGACTTCCGGGGCCGTTTTGAGGCCCTAAACAACATTTTTAGGGCTCACCATAGTTGGACTAAAGACAAGGCCCAAGTTTTACAAAAAAAATTGCATTCCTCAGATAGAACTTTCCAATGGGCTATCGTGTGCCTAAAACAAAGATCATATGAAAAAGTTATGACCACGGAAAGTTGATGTACCAACTTACCCCAACTGGGCCCACATGACTTTTGGCGCTTCATCTCCTAGGGTTAGGTTTTTGGATGTATAGGGTTTTGGAATTCCTGTTTATTGTAAAAAGTATTAGATATCCTCATTGTAACCATGTTCTTGCGAATGAGCGCAGTCATCACATCTCTTCTCAGAGATAATCTTCCACCATTCTAGCAATCTTGTTTTTAGTATGCATTTTACAGTTTTAACATATTTCCTTATTGAATAGAAGTTATTTTTACTATATCTCTATTATTGTTTCTTGTGTTTCTGTTTTAAGAATAATAATAATCTGTATTCATTTCGTTATGCTCATAAAATCTAGATCACTATGTTTTGTTGAATTCTAGAATAATTGCATAGGATAGAGTTTGTTGGATTGAGATTGATGAATATGTAATCCAATCTACCTTTGTTTAGAAGATCTCAAGAATTTGCGAGATTTAGAGAGATATTAGAGTGAGGTTATCTTGAGGATATTTTGTATATGAGAGATCCTAGAGATATATTACAAATTTTGTGGAGTCTAAGTAGAATTTTCACTAATTGACAATTCAAATTACACCTTTAAGTTTGTAAGTTTAAGGGAAGAGAAAAAATCTAGATTGGACAAATCTGAGTTAGAAACAGAGAGGATAGGAAGAGTGTGAGTAGAAAAGGTCAAGAGTCACCTAAGGCCAAGAAGATTCCAATTGAATGTAAATAGGGACAGGAAGCTAGAAGGCTTTGTGTAAATCTATGTATAGAAATTCATTAATAGAAATCTTTGTGTTTATTGGTTCTCTGTGTCAATGTGAAATTTGAATATATTTCCATTGTATTGATGTCCCTGTATTGAGTGATTGAAGTCTAGATCTGAATCTATAGAGTTGTTGTGCAGGTTTCAGAGTTTAATCTATGTCAAAAAACTCAATTCATAGTGGGAAGGATCAATGAACTTGACTTAATATAGATCAGGGTTGAGTTGACAATTTGAATTGGTTTGGAATCGTGGATGAACCAGAGTTTGAATTCTATTTTTTTCACAGGGTGAATCGAGGATCAAATAGTTCTAATGAATAGAATATGAATCCTTTTGTATACATCGAGGAGAAATGATCGTCCAATCAATAAGAGGATTTAATCGTGGTCAGTGATTTTATCAAACCAAGGTTTAATTTATGTGTTTTAAATTTGGACAGTTGATATTATATCTAGAGTGAAGGTTTATCCAAATCAACAGTGGAAGTTGATTATTCGATAGAATTATGATACTTCGATGACTATCGAAGTATAGATTTCGGAGAACATACCTGGAGGAATACTCCTATGACAAGTAGTCTGATCAACAGTGATGATTAATTGGGGAAGAAGATCAACGATGGAGGTGAATAGTCTGATGACTATCAGATTCATTGACAATTGGAAGGCTCAATGGAAGAGATACCATGAACAATGGTGCAAAACTATTTGGAGTGATCCAAATCTATGGGTCTAGGAGGAACATGTGGTAATGTTCTATTGGAGCAAGTTGTCAGAGTGGCCACAGCTTGTCGGAGTTGAATTACTTAGAGTTTCTAGATCAAAATTAAAGATAATCCCTTGAATAGAGATTGACGATGTATAATTGTCAAGGAATACATCACCATCGGAGTAGTATAATCTTTTTGAAGTCTGAAAAGGTCGGAGTGACCCACACAACCAAAGTCTAATAGAGAAGTTCGACTAGAAGAAGTTTGATGGTCTAGGCTAAAGAGAATTTTGATGGCTTATAGGGTGTTAAGCATCAATGATGATAAGAACTTGGTGATATCCCTTTGTCTTATGACGAGATAAAGGATTGGGTGCAAAATTTAAATGAGTTAACAAATGGAGTTTTGGTTCAAGGTTCTAGCACTCGGTCATGAAATAGAGTTAGATTTTGGGTTTGAGCGTTGAATAAAAGAACTGATAGTGGACTAGTGCGTAAAATTGATTCTAATACTTCGTGAAAGCAGGTTTTGGGCCCACGGAAGAGTTATAGTGAAGCTCGAATGTTGAAGTTGATAGCAGAGTTTATTCTTATTCTACATATGTAGGTTTCAATCTCGGAGGTCATCAGAAACCATGAACAAAATTCTCAAAATTAAATTTGCAGAGTGAAGAAATGCTCCAAACAAAAGAACAAGGTGTAGAAGCATACAATCCTCATACATATATTCAAATGGTGGATATTCTTGAGGATAATCCAGAGGTAACCCTTGCCCATAATTTTAATTCTCTTAAGAAATTAATAATGGAAAATAATTTGAGAAAATTGACGGATTTAGAAGAGAAAAATTCTCAATTGAAAATTTCAAATGAACAACTTCAAATTTAAAACAGTCATCTAAAGAAATAGATGAAAAATAATTTGAGAAAATTGAAGTATTTAGAAGAGAAAATATCTCAATTGAAAATTTCAAATGAACAACTTCAAATTTAAAATAATCATCTAAAGAAATAGAATAAAAGATGGAAAGGTCAAAATAGAAAGATGAAGATTTTTTTTTGAAAAATAATGGTTCAAAATAGGAAACTCAAAAATAGGACATACAAGTTCAAGAGAAGAAATAAGACTGTCAACCCTCAATCAAATCTAAATGTATTATTA
>JZKD02S0427201.1:0-17834 GCA_000966675.3 Picea glauca
TTCGTTAAGGCATAGTACTAGCACAAGAGAAGTACAAGTGCATTGTTCTTCACAGGAAAAGTACGAGATAGCTCCAAAAATGTTGCAAGTTCGAGAGGTACATGAATTTTTCAGAGGCCAATGATGGAGGGGATGGATCCATTTGTTTGTGCATGAGTGAATGTGGAAAAAGATGCAAAACAGTCTATTCTTCCCCACCTATATTTTCATGTGCCATGATTGATACGTGGCTCTCTTGGATCTCATTTCTCTTCACTTGCGATTCATTTTCTCTTCCATGATACTTACTATAAAACAATTATCCTCACCTTAGTCTTTAGGAAATAATAATATAATATTATCTTGGGGTTAAGTCATCAAGCTTAGCCTTTTTTCCCTAGTCTCTTAGTCCCTTCCCTTTCCCTGCCTAGTGGAACTTAGTCTCCCATTCTATTTTATCATGGTTGTTCTACACACAACAATGTATTATATTAATGATATGAGTGTTTACATATTAAAAAATAGGCTCACTAGCCTTTAGGATATAAGCTCACTGGGCTTTAGGATATACGCTCATTAGCCTTTAGCATCTATGATCTCTAGCCTAAACATCACTTAATACTTCTTGTTTATAATCATATGGCTCACCAGCTTACAAAACATGTTTACAATTCTGTAGGGGCTCGGCCTTGGGGTATTATAATTTGCTCCCCTTATTTATGCACTTTCCTTAGTGCATCTTACTTATATATTACATCAATATTTTTCATAAATCTTCAAAAATATGTGGTTATTCTACCCACATGGAATCTTCATGCTCCCAAGTTGCATCCTCCAGATCGTACTAGGTCCATTGGACCTTTACAATATATATTGCTCAATTACAGAGCTGCTTGATATTTTGGTCTAGTATGCACACTGAATGCACTTGAAAAGCACCTTCTTTCTCCACCTGACTCATATTCCAATCAATAACATGATTAGCATTGGGTATATACTTTTTGATAAATGATACATGGAATACATTATGAATAGTCATAGATGCAGGTAAAGAAAACATATAATCTACAATCCCAATCCTCTCTAGGATTTCAAATGACTCACAATATTGATTTTCCAACTTTAAATAGTTTCCCAACTTCAGGGAACTTCTTTTGGCCCTCACTTTCAAGTATACATGATCACCCACGCAAAATTCCCTCTGAATTCTTCCCTTATCAACATAACTTTTCTTCCTGTCTTGAGCAGTCTTTAAATTCTTCCTTATTTTTTACATCTTCTCATTTCCCTAAGAAACTCTGGCCCAACTACTTCTTTATCTGTTGGGTTGTCTAAGATTACTGGTGTGTTTCACTTTCTACGATAAAGTGCCTCAAATCCCTTCAGAGATGTCTGGTACCCATTGTTGTCAACAAACTCTAGCAATTGTATATAGTGTTCCCAATTTGATGGCATATCCATCACATACATCCTCAACATATCCACAATCACTTGGTTCACCCTATTTTTTTTCCCATCATATTCTGGATGATAAGGTGTGCTAAAATTCAGATTTGTTCCAAATCTTTTAAACAACCCTTTATAAAACTTTGAGGTAAACTTTGGGTCTCTCTCAGACACAATTTTCTTGGGAATACCATGAAATCAAGCTAATTCCTTCATATAAATTTAAAAAACATTGGTTTCCCTGTGAGTAAGCTTCACTGGATTGAAATGGGAAGCTTTGGTAATCTTTTCCACCACCACCATGATCGAATAATGTTGCTTGCTTGTTCTGGGAAGTTTGGTGATGAAGTCCATTTTCACCACTTCCCATTTCCACTTAGGGATAGACAATGGATGCAACATCCGAACTAGGTGTCTATGCTCAGCCTTGACCTTTTGACACTTAAAACAATTGACAATGTACTCATCAATTTCTTTCATCATGCGTAGCCAATAATATTGTCTCTTGACTGTTGCAATTGTTTTCTAATATCCTCAGTGTCCAACGTAGGGTACATTATTCATATGTTTCAAAATTAGGATTCTCGATTCTTGGGAATGGGGTGCATAAATTATGTTTTTGTACATGATAATTTCATCAATCCCCAACTTGTAATCTTCAACCTTCTACTGCAAATTTCCTTGCTATAATTTTGTTACTAATTCCTTGTATTGGAAATCTAATTTTGCAACTTCCAAGACTATATCATTCAAATCAGATTGATAAATGTTTATGGTTGTAGCATGCAACTCATGCACTCTCCCGATGAGTGCATCAAACACCTTGTTCTCTTTCCCCTTGATATGATTTATATCAAAGTCACACTCATTGAGAAATTCCAACCATCTACTCTTCCTGGCATTTAAAGTCGGTTGATCAAATAAATATTTCAGACCATTATGGTCTATTCTCAACTCAAACCTTTTTACCATGAGGTAGTGTCTCCACTTATTCAAGGCATTCACTATGAATTCCAATTCCAAATCATGAATGGCATAATGCCTTTCATGCTCCTTCAACTTTCTTGATTCATAACATATGACATACCCCTTCGGACTAAGGAATCCACCAAGTCCTTCTTTGCATGCATCTGTGCATACCATGAAATCTTTATTCGGATCGACAATCCTTATAATTGGAGCACTAGTTAACAACTCTTCAAATTCGAGAAGATCTTTTCACACTCTGTTGTCCATTGAAACTTCACCCCCTTCCTTTGAAAGGAAATGATAGGGTGAGAAATCCTTGAAAACCCTACAATGAATATTTTGTAGTAGTCAGTTAGACCCATGAAGGATCTGAATTGTGTCACATTATTAGGTGTTTTTCACCCTATAATAGATTCAATATTTTTAGGGTCCATTTCTATCCCTTCTTCGTATATGATATGCCCCAAATATTGAATTTGGTTTTGATAAAATGATAACTTCCTCAATTTGGAATACAACTGGTGGTCTCTTAACATGTGTAAAACCATCTTCAAGTGATGCTCATGTTCCTCTTCCGACTTGGAATATATAAGGATGTCATCCAAAAATACAATGATAAACTTGTCCAGGTACTCTCTGAAAACACAATTCATTAAACACATAAAATAGATGGTGCATTTGATAACCCAAATGGCACCACTCTGAATTCACAATGACCACACCTTTTTCTGAAGGAAAACTTGCTAATATTTTCATCTTTAATTCTCACTTGATGCTAACCATATCTCAGATCAATATTTCAAAATATTTTTTCATTCTTTAATTGATCAAAGAGACCATTGATCCTTGACAAAGGATACTTGTTCTTTACAATTACGTTGTTCAATTATTTTAAGTCAATGCACAATATCAATGTCTCATCTTTCTTCTTCACAAATAAAGTTGGGGCACCCCAAGCTGACCCCTTCTTCATAATTTCTTCAATTTGTATTTGCAGTTCCTTCAACTATGGAGTACTCATACTATAGGGAGTCTTGGATACTAGATTTTTTCCAGGCATTAAGTTTATAGAGAAATTGATATCTCTCGTTGGGGGTAATCGTTGTATATCCTTGAACATATCCTCAAAATATTTTAGGACTAAATGATGCTAATGATTTGGCACCTTATCCTTAGGTGATTCCTCCATTATGAGCTGCAAATATTTGTAATCCCTTCCTGTAACACTTCTTCAATTACATTGTTGAGATCTCTTGGACAATACCTACCCTAGGAATTTCTTGGAATGTTCTTGAGTTCCCTTCCTCATTCAGGAAAGTAAATTACTTTTTATGACAGTCTAAGACATCATGGTATTGGTCCAACCAATCCATACCAATTAGATATTCATATGAACCCAAGGGAAGGATGTTCAAATATGCCATGGTACTTAGCCCATTCATGTTCACTAGACATGACTTAACCAGATCAACAAATTTTATCTTGGATCATGTAGCTAGTTGCACCAGCCAATATTTCCCATGCTCTATTTTTGGAAATTTCAATATTTCCACTAACTTAGGATTTATATAGCTATGACTGGCTCCTAAATCTAGTAAAATAGTAAAGGTATGCTTATTGATCATACCTTGTACTTCAACCATGTGTGATTGAGATTATTCTTTCTTGTTGTCCAAGGATGCATATATCCTTGGAACACTTATTCCCATGTCCTCCAATGTTTTAGATTTTTGTACATCGTGGAAAACTCTTACTTTATCTTTTTTGTAAGAACATTCTCTATACAAATGGTCTCCTTTACAACCCCAACATTGAATGTGTGTCTTCCTTGTATTTTTTCCACCTGTCTCAGTCATTTTGGGCACTCTAGGGGTTTCTTCTCCCTGAGAACTATTTCTAAATAATGGTGGATTCTTCCCTTTCTTACTTTGTTCCATCTTGAACTTTTTCTTCTCTTTGCAATCTCTTTGGAAAGTAGGATTTCCATTATGCTGATCATATACGAACTTCTCTCGTATTATGGTTTCCTCCAAATTTTTAGGATCATCATATTGAATTTAATCACTGATGAAAGATGGAGGCCCACTCAAATATATATGGATCTTAATTGTCTCATCTTTGATGAAGGAGACATACTTGAATAGTTCTAAAAATATCCTTCCATACTCATCAATGGTCATGCTTCCTAGTTTGATTTCAAAGAACTTTTTCATCTTTTTGTAAAACTACCTCTTTGTTAAGTATTTCTTCTTATAATGCTTATTGAATTCCTTCCATGTACCATTATTCTCTTTTATGTGTTTCACTTTCACAAGTTGGTCCCACCACATGGATGCCTTTCCTTTAACTTGGTAGATAAAATTCTTCATTATGCATGAGAAGAATAATTATGCAATTGGAAGTACTTCCTCATGCCTAAAAACCATGTCTCAACATATTCATCCTTCTTGTGTTCACCATAAAAAGTAGGAGGTTTGATATTATTCATTTCTCCTCTTAGTTCATCCATCCCAAACATCTTATGATTCTTCCTAACATGAGATGGACTTCATTTGTTGTGTTCTCTCCTATTGGAATGTCCTTGGGAGTGATGGTGATATCTGCTACCACTCCGTGATCTTATTTTCTCATCGGGGGACTTGTGGCTTCCTGATATGCTGGAGCCATTCTCATTATCCAATTTATTTTGAATTTTATCTAGGCTCTAGATTAACTTCATATTGAAGTATTCATGCTACTCTTTATCTTTCATAAGCCTCTCATTATCAGTCTTGTGACTTTGGACATCTTTCTACAAATTTCTAATGATCTCCACCATATTCATGTTTTCATCTTTTATTTATCCATGTTCATTGGATTTTGTTCCTTCCATACCAAAATGGAAATCCATTCCTTTGATCTCATGTTACTAGTTGTAATCCCCCTGTGTATCCTCCATCTCTATGCACTCTACGTTGATTCTGATCTGATCAAGTTGTTGTTAATCCTACAAAATGTGCAACCAACAACACCTTGCTAGGCTAACTGATTCAACAATTTTATGAAAACATGAAACATGTTGGTTCAATAACCTATCAAACTTATTTCCTTTGATTTTATGATTATTTATCTGACTAGTCCCCTTTTCATGGTGAAAAAAAATGTTATGTTGTCCCAAACCTTTCCAATGACTCCTTTCTTGTTCAATTATGAATCTTCAACAGAACGTTATGGACAATTAAAAATTGTCCTTTCTCTGATGTAATATTTGTAAAATTGTTCTCCTTTCGCATATCCAAATTGAGTCTTGGACCCTTGATGGATCCTATCATACGATTCACAGGCCGTATTAATTTTTTAGGTGTAGGTTTGAACAAATAAAAACCCCATGGGATCCCTTTCTAAGCCCCTTTTCTACCTCCAAAAAATCATTTCCATGCCTTAGCCCCTTTATTTTCAGCCAAAAACCCATCTAACCTTGGGCTATAATGAGGCGTTAAATGATAGGATATTAACTAGAGATTCAGGACTTCAGAGCTCTGGAACATCAGGCTTCAAAGGTTTTCCTTTCACCTGCCCTCATTTCCTCTGAACGTTGAAGTGGTGAACTGGCAGACTGTCTCTCTCGAGATTCACACTTTGGATATTCTTACAACTTCATACTTCAATGTCCCTGAATAACAAACCCCCTAACTTTATAGGCTCACTCAGTATGGTGCACCCGGGGGGATACGTGTTAGTAATATGGAGATGACACGTGGCCCAATCAATTATTGACGCATATTAGAACCCCATTGGAACAAATGACCTATCAAACACACAAAACAAATGGGCACGTGGCATGCATATGATGGTCCTCATCACCCTAGGTGACATAAACATGCCACATCACTTTTGTAATATGCGACTTCAGAATTTCAGGCTTCGACGAACTTTTCACCTGCACACCTCTAATCTCCCAAATGTCGAATTTATGAAAGCTCAAAGGACACATTAATTGACGATCCTCATTCTCTATTTAGATCTATGGTCAATAGGAGCTCGAGGACTCCATCACTCTATGAGTTCTAACTACAAAATCTAGTGATTCCTCCAAAGGCTGACCTGGTGAAGTACTGAACAAGTGGTCCTTCTGCATTTTGGAACTTTTGTGCTTCAAAGAACTTCACAGCAAAACTTAGTAATTCTCCTAAATTTTGAACTAGTGAACTGGTCCATGTCACTCCTTATGATGTCATCACGTCGTGTCACTCCGGCACTCCAGAGCTTCAAGATTCAGAGGATTTTTCATTACAACAGAACATTTCTTCTAAACATCGAACTGTCAAATAATCGCTTCCTCGAGCGTTGGTACTTCAAAGCTTTTCTCAACCATAGTCCCCATTTCTTCCAAATTCCAAACTTGCGAACTGTGCTACTCTAAAGTTTCGGGACTCCAATGCTCTTCAGAAGTATTTACCTTATAACACTTCAAAATACCCAAACGTCGAATCGACGAATATGGCGATATCCTTAGCTCGAATGTAAAAACATTAATGTAGTGACACATGGCCCCACCGATGGGTGACACATGTCAGGTCCCAATTGGTACGAAGGGACTCTCAAAGGTATAATTCTAACCAACACTTCACATTACTAAGGGAGGTTCACGTCACCCCTAGTTACAACATCATGCCATGTCATACCCTGTTCTTCGACAATATGTAGATTCGGGCTTCGGTGGATTTCTTGGCTCATCACAATGCTTCTTACAAACTCTCAACTTTTGAATAGTCACTTCTCGGAACTTTGAGACTCCGAAGCTCCAAAACATTGGAGATTTTCTTAACATTACCTCTAAGTTATCCCAAACTCTGAATCGTCGAACTGTCAAACTTTGCATGGTTGATATGTGGACACATGTCCCTATTGATCGAACAGTCTAGATGAGTTCCAGACTTCGATACTTTGGTAGGAAGTACATTGTATCTACAATTCAACCAACATCCCTGAACTTTGAACCGCCGAACTGCTCGATGAAAATCCATGGTTCTCCTCCTCCTGGATGATCTATGGCTGAAAATCACTCTAGGACTTCGAAACTTCAGGCTTCGACTGCTTTTGCTCAAAAAAACATAAAATTCACTAAATTCATGAAGTCCGAAGGACTTGGAGGTTATATTTCATGCACCTTTTCCATATTTGACGGTTGGGAAGGGTTTTCCTCCCCCCTGCATATCCCTTGGTCCCAATTTAGTTTTGTGTCCAATAACCACAGTGATTGTGGATTCCTTGTCTTCCACACCTCATGATATTTCAAATACCTCCCAAGTGTTTTGTCAACGTCCTTCTGGGACTCTGTAACTTCCATTTACTCATACACGACCCATATAGGTTCAATTTTCAAACCATGGGCTCTGATACCAATTTGTAACATTTGCGGCCAGCCAGGTTGGGCCATGCTACCTCATAGAAAAAATTATTGCTAAGTTCTGATACATATTTGGTAGTACACCCCAGCCTTAGGCCACTGGGCTATACCACTTAGAGAGTCATAGGAACATCATACAAATAAAAATTAATAGACAATTACATTCTTCTAATACATAGATAAATTCGAAAATAAAAGTAAAGTCTATACATACAACATATATAGGATAAACTCATAAAAATAAAACATGTACAAATACACAACATGAAATTGAACACATAAATGGTACTTATCTTTTTATGGAAGACCACCAACTGCGTGCATAACTTCCATGAACCTCTTATCCTTAGACCACACTGCTAATCACTCTTAGCAGTGGGTCACCCTAGATCTAGGACTAAACTCCACCCGGGTAAAGGGATTCCTAGGCTAGGTTAAGACGACTTGAAGCTGCACAGTCAACATTAAGGATTCCATCCCAGGAGCCAACTCACACTAACAACCTGTAGCCTCTCATTCCCCACATCACTTTCCCACCCTAGGAATTGTGCCCCTTGTCTTCTCAAGAGTCCTTCAGATGCCCCACTTCCGTTCTAGGGCCTCAACAATAGGCCAAAAAATAATTCTCAGAGAACTTTATCTTCCATTGTGCTCATGCTCGAAAAACCATTTCCCCAATAACCTCTCTCACCTACAGAGTGTTTCTTATAGGCCTCACAACCTGCTTCTTTAGTCCACTCCTAAGTCAATCGAGTAAAGGTGATGGAAACAACAAAGCTTGGGTATAGAACAGATGATGGTAGCAATCCATGCTCAGTCAAGGAACTACGTTGGAAGCAACAGTAGTCTGTTAAGGCATGGTATGGGCTCAGGTGAAGTACACGTGTCTTGTGCTTCACAGGAAAAGCGTGAGATAACTACAAAAATGTTCTAGGTTCCAAAGGTGAATGAATGTTGCAGAGGTCGATGATTGAGGGGATGGATTTGTGCATTCATGCATGAGTGAATGAGGAAAAATATGAAAAACATACTATTTTCCCCCACCTATATTTGCATGCTCCATGATTGAAACATGGCTCTCTTGGAGCTACTTTCTCTCCACTTGGGATTCATTCCCTCTTACATGATACTTAGGATAAAACAAATATCCTCATCTTAGTCTTTAGGAAATAATAATATAATATTCTCTTGGGGTTAAGCGCTCAAGCTTAGCCCTTTTCCATAGTATTTTATCCTCTTCCCTTTCCCTACCTAATGGAGCTTATTCCCTCATTCTCTTTTATCGTGGTTTGTCTACATGCAACAATGTATTATATTAATGATATTATTGTTTACATATAGAAAAATAGCCTCACTGGAAGTTAGCATCTAGGCTCTCTGACCTAAACATCACATAAGCCTCCTAGCTTATAATAACTTGGCTCACTAGCCTACAAAACATGTTTACAATTCAGTAGGGGCTCGACCATGGTTTATTACAATCCCAATCCATATTTAATATAATGGTGCCATCAAAGTTTGAATATCTGAGCCAAACTAAAAGAAAAACACGTAGCACCATGAGGTCACCATAGGATACAATGACCGGTGTGGTAAGCATTCATCCTAAGGGAGTAATGGACATGGATTCCATTCCTTCACTATTCATCGAGCCGATTAGTCCCACACTTGTAGAAGAACAATAGTTTCTAGTAATAGAAGATATGTAGGTCGATATGCGGGGACAAACATAAAACTCTATCATAGAGTAAAATCCCATGAAACAACTTGGATTAGGACTACCACAACATATGTATCGGGACGATGATGAATGAACATAGTCATATGAGCCTAGAGGATAGGCCGAAGAAGCACAACACCATGTTGCAGAGCCAACACAACATTCGAAGGAAGTGCAGGTGGAATATATTACAAGTCAACAAGATTTAGACACATAAGAAGATGAGGAAGAGAACCAGGAAGAAGTGGTAGGACCGTCAGAAGGATATAAGAGGACTAGGGAAAAACATGTTTCCCTAAGAACACCAACCAAGTAGAAAGAGTTAACACTATCACTGTCAAAGATATGAGATGGAGTCAAAATAGTTGGTGATATGTTAGGGACCATTAACAAACTAAAGTATTATGATCATTATGTGAAAGACACATAAACATTTTGTGATTTTTCATCGTAATTATACATGGAGATAAAAGGAGAGGGTCCTTTAAGGGATCCCATTTTGGAACCAAAGTAGTGTATTTTAGGTATTTATAACACAAGGATCATTAGCCTCCTAAAGACTCCCCTGTTTTGGAGGGGAAAATATGTAACTTCCCATGTCAAACAAATTTTGGCACTGTTACATGGAGGTATCTTATGGATGGAGAGGCATGTCTCCATAGATGAATATTTAATTGTAGATATTAACGGTTTACCGACAGAAGGAGAAGAACAAGAACAATATATGGATGATAAGACAAAGGAAAAATATTTAGTAGAGGAGATGAAGAAGAAATGTGGCACTGAGAGAGGGTCCTAGGGAATTATCATTAACTAGATCAATGAACCAACAATGAGGTTGGTGGAGAAGTTGATGGAATGTAAACTATTGAAGAAATGTTGCATGGAAGAAGAACCTATAGGAGTGATATCAACAACACTGCAGTGTGCGAAGGGGAGTCTACTTAGTTGGGATCCTTATCTAGTCATTTTTGTTTTGGAGGACTGCAAGGATGCACACACGATCTAGGAACATAGTTCCATTATTCATGGTTTATTATACTGACAACATTGGTTTGTTGGGGAGAACCAAAATACAATGTATTTTTAGAGGATAGGGAAGTGTCGTGCAACGAAAAATACAACACTTTGGCATACTTCAGATCCGAAGAGAGGTAAGGAAAATTATACCACTTTTACTATGTTGTTCGATGATATGAAGTAAAATCTATCCACTACATGAAGGATACCACTAGAAGTGGTGAGGGAGAACCAAGGAATAACAAACTTTAAGGCTTCCAGACACAACATGTTGATCCAGGCCATAAGGGATCCTAAGAAGGAGTGGCTACAAATAAGGTATTGTGTCACATGAGAGGAACTATAGTGGGTCATGAAGGAATATCCTGAGGAATGAAATGTTCCATGGATTCAAAATAAGGTACCAATATATAAGAAGAAAGCAAAGATTGGCACCTCAAAGAAGTCAACAAGTCCAAAAAAAAATACAAGGAAGGAAACTAAGCATGCCAAAGAAATGGGTGGAAGTTCAACCATCAAGAAGCCAGAGTATAAATATATTATCCCAAAGGCTCCAACTAAGGAAAAAGAGTGTGTAGTAGAATCGAATAGAGGAGCGAAGAAATATATAAATACTTCTATGCCAGAGAAAATAGGAGGAGGCAGTCTCCCAGATTTAGAGATACCAGTAACAACGACATAGACATAACTATGCCATTTAAGATAACAATGCTACAATTAATAGGCTAGTGCAAGAAGATGAAGGTGCATAAGGGCATTCCAAAGATCACATTGACAGAGGATGATCCAGAATATAGGTCCGCGCAACAGAGGTTTCGTATGATGTAGAGAAGCAAAGGGAAGAGATAGTCAAGAAGTTGACATAAGTAAAGGAGGAACTAGAACAATTACAACTCACTACAAAACAAGAGAAAGAACAAGTGCAACAACACACCTTGTAGGAAATATCAGTTCCAATGCAGGAGACAATGCATATTATAACCATGGGGAGTGAATATTTAAATATCACTAAGGAGATGTTGCAGGTGTATGATGAGACAACACAAAATCCATTAAAGGACATAAATAATTTGGACTTGGAACTGCCCAAGGTTCCAATGAAGGAATTGTACAAACTTCAAATAAGTGTTGAGTGGGAAATATAGTCGAGGGCCCACACATATGTGACAAGTCTATAATTGGCCAATGAAGTAAAAAAGAAACTGGATTTGACAATCAATCAGGTACATTTCAAGAGATATACAATAAATTAGTGAAATAACAAAATGGAACAATAGGTGAAAGAAGTGTTTAAAACAATTCCTAACAGTGCACAAGAAGGGAACAGACCAACATAAGAGAAGATTTAAAATATAATGTATACTATGGAGGCTTACAGGATATACATTGCAGATTTGATGGACCTCTTAGCTCCCACTACACCACAAAAAGTTAGAACACAAAGGGAACAATAATTTATAAGTCATATGGAGAGTATTGCACTGAGCACTCAGGAAATNCTGCTCATCACTCTTAGCAGTGGGTCACCCTCGATCTAGGACTAAACTCCACCCGGGTAAAGGGATTCCTAGACTAGGTTAAGATGACTTGAAGCTGCACAGTCAACATCAAGGATTCCATCCCAGGAACCAACTCACACTAACAACTTGTAGCCTCTCATTCCCCACATCACTTTCCCACCCTAGGAAGTGTGCCCCTTGTCTTCTCAAGAGTCCTTCGGATGCCCCACTTCTGTTCTAGGGCCTCAACAATAGGCCAAAAAAGAATTCTCAGAGAACTATATCTTCCATTGATCTCATGCTCAGAAAACCATTTCCCCAATAACCTCTCTCACCTACAGAGTGTTTCTTACAGGCCTCACAACCTGCTTCTTTAGTCCACTCCTAATTCAATTGAGTAAGGGTGATGGAAACAACAAAGCTTGGGTATAGAATAGATGATGGTAGCAATCCATGCTCAGTCAAGGAACTACGTTGGAAGCAATAGTAGTCTATTAAGGCATGGTATGGGCTCATGCGAAGTACACGTGTCTTGTGCTTCACAGGAAAAGCATGAGATAACTCCAAAAATTTTGTAGGTTCCAAAAGTGAATGAATGTTGCAGAGGTTAACGATTGAGGGGATGGATTTGTGCATTCATGCATGAGTGAATGGGGAAAAATATGCAAAACATACTATTTCCCCCCACCTATATTTGCATGCTCCATGATTGAAACATGGCTCTCTTGGAGCTACTTTCTCTCCACTTGGGATTCATTCCCTCTTACATGATACTTAGGATAAAACAAATATCCTCATCTTAGTCTTTAGGAAATAATAATATAATATTCTCTTGGGGTTAAGCGCTCAAGCTTAGCCCTTTTCCATAGTATTTTATCCTCTTCCCTTTCCCTACCTAATGGAGCTTATTCCCTCATTCTCTTTTATCGTGGTTTGTCTACATGCAACAATGTATTATATTAATGATATTATTGTTTACATATAGAAAAATAGCCTCACTGGAAGTTAGCATCTAGGCTCTCTGACCTAAACATCACATAAGCCTCCTAGCTTATAATAACTTGGCTCACTAGCCTACAAAACATGTTTACAATTCAGTAGGGGCTCGACCATGGTTTATTACAATCCCAATCCATATTTAATATAATGGTGCCATCAAAGTTTGAATATCTGAGCCAAACTAAAAGAAAAACACGTAGCACCATGAGGTCACCATAGGATACAATGACCGGTGTGGTAAGCATTCATCCTAAGGGAGTAATGGACATGGATTCCATTCCTTCACTATTCATCGAGCCGATTAGTCCCACACTTGTAGAAGAACAATAGTTTCTAGTAATAGAAGATATGTAGGTCGATATGCGGGGACAAACATAAAACTCTATCATAGAGTAAAATCCCATGAAACAACTTGGATTAGGACTACCACAACATATGTATCGGGACGATGATGAATGAACATAGTCATATGAGCCTAGAGGATAGGCCGAAGAAGCACAACACCATGTTGCAGAGCCAACACAACATTCGAAGGAAGTGCAGGTGGAATATATTACAAGTCAACAAGATTTAGACACATAAGAAGATGAGGAAGAGAACCAGGAAGAAGTGGTAGGACCGTCAGAAGGATATAAGAGGACTAGGGAAAAACATGTTTCCCTAAGAACACCAACCAAGTAGAAAGAGTTAACACTATCACTGTCAAAGATATGAGATGGAGTCAAAATAGTTGGTGATATGTTAGGGACCATTAACAAACTAAAGTATTATGATCATTATGTGAAAGACACATAAACATTTTGTGATTTTTCATCGTAATTATACATGGAGATAAAAGGAGAGGGTCCTTTAAGGGATCCCATTTTGGAACCAAAGTAGTGTATTTTAGGTATTTATAACACAAGGATCATTAGCCTCCTAAAGACTCCCCTGTTTTGGAGGGGAAAATATGTAACTTCCCATGTCAAACAAATTTTGGCACTGTTACATGGAGGTATCTTATGGATGGAGAGGCATGTCTCCATAGATGAATATTTAATTGTAGATATTAACGGTTTACCGACAGAAGGAGAAGAACAAGAACAATATATGGATGATAAGACAAAGGAAAAATATTTAGTAGAGGAGATGAAGAAGAAATGTGGCACTGAGAGAGGGTCCTAGGGAATTATCATTAACTAGATCAATGAACCAACAATGAGGTTGGTGGAGAAGTTGATGGAATGTAAACTATTGAAGAAATGTTGCATGGAAGAAGAACCTATAGGAGTGATATCAACAACACTGCAGTGTGCGAAGGGGAGTCTACTTAGTTGGGATCCTTATCTAGTCATTTTTGTTTTGGAGGACTGCAAGGATGCACACACGATCTAGGAACATAGTTCCATTATTCATGGTTTATTATACTGACAACATTGGTTTGTTGGGGAGAACCAAAATACAATGTATTTTTAGAGGATAGGGAAGTGTCGTGCAACGAAAAATACAACACTTTGGCATACTTCAGATCCGAAGAGAGGTAAGGAAAATTATACCACTTTTACTATGTTGTTCGATGATATGAAGTAAAATCTATCCACTACATGAAGGATACCACTAGAAGTGGTGAGGGAGAACCAAGGAATAACAAACTTTAAGGCTTCCAGACACAACATGTTGATCCAGGCCATAAGGGATCCTAAGAAGGAGTGGCTACAAATAAGGTATTGTGTCACATGAGAGGAACTATAGTGGGTCATGAAGGAATATCCTGAGGAATGAAATGTTCCATGGATTCAAAATAAGGTACCAATATATAAGAAGAAAGCAAAGATTGGCACCTCAAAGAAGTCAACAAGTCCAAAAAAAAATACAAGGAAGGAAACTAAGCATGCCAAAGAAATGGGTGGAAGTTCAACCATCAAGAAGCCAGAGTATAAATATATTATCCCAAAGGCTCCAACTAAGGAAAAAGAGTGTGTAGTAGAATCGAATAGAGGAGCGAAGAAATATATAAATACTTCTATGCCAGAGAAAATAGGAGGAGGCAGTCTCCCAGATTTAGAGATACCAGTAACAACGACATAGACATAACTATGCCATTTAAGATAACAATGCTACAATTAATAGGCTAGTGCAAGAAGATGAAGGTGCATAAGGGCATTCCAAAGATCACATTGACAGAGGATGATCCAGAATATAGGTCCGCGCAACAGAGGTTTCGTATGATGTAGAGAAGCAAAGGGAAGAGATAGTCAAGAAGTTGACATAAGTAAAGGAGGAACTAGAACAATTACAACTCACTACAAAACAAGAGAAAGAACAAGTGCAACAACACACCTTGTAGGAAATATCAGTTCCAATGCAGGAGACAATGCATATTATAACCATGGGGAGTGAATATTTAAATATCACTAAGGAGATGTTGCAGGTGTATGATGAGACAACACAAAATCCATTAAAGGACATAAATAATTTGGACTTGGAACTGCCCAAGGTTCCAATGAAGGAATTGTACAAACTTCAAATAAGTGTTGAGTGGGAAATATAGTCGAGGGCCCACACATATGTGACAAGTCTATAATTGGCCAATGAAGTAAAAAAGAAACTGGATTTGACAATCAATCAGGTACATTTCAAGAGATATACAATAAATTAGTGAAATAACAAAATGGAACAATAGGTGAAAGAAGTGTTTAAAACAATTCCTAACAGTGCACAAGAAGGGAACAGACCAACATAAGAGAAGATTTAAAATATAATGTATACTATGGAGGCTTACAGGATATACATTGCAGATTTGATGGACCTCTTAGCTCCCACTACACCACAAAAAGTTAGAACACAAAGGGAACAATAATTTATAAGTCATATGGAGAGTATTGCACTGAGCACTCAGGAAATGACAGAGTTGTTCAATAGAAGCACGAAGTTATGGACATATATGTTGGAGGATGGAAAACTGTAGGAGATAGAAAAGAAAGAAGAAGGTGTAAACATGGCGCTACAATAACTAAATAAAAACCAGAAGATGATGACAATATTAGACATATTTAGGAGTGCGCAAGAAATGAGGAACTTGCATGAATAATTGAAGAACATACAAGTAGAAAAATAGGAAAGGCAAGCACAGTTGGAGACACTACAAGAGGGAACAGAAAAAATGATGATAGAGATTGATGAAGCCAAGGTTCTGGTTGAACAGGTTGGATTGTAGAATGAATAATTTTTTAAGGAGCCTATCATTGCACAGACTGTGGAGACTATTGTAGAGAAGAGCACACAAGTAAATTATAAATTTGAAAGCATTTTATGCAGGTTCAAGGAGCTAGAGAAGTCAATTTAGGAGGAACACTCTACCCATCAATGGTTGGGGACGAGCCATAGGTGAGTGTTGGGGGCCTATTGGAGAAGGCCTAATATTTCCCCCATTCTGTGGAAAATTTAGTCTTATGATGATCCTCTGGTGCTATTCTGATGTGATGATACCATGGAAATCCATCAATAAATGAGTATGCTACTTGTCCTCCTACATTCTCCAATACATCATTTGTAAAAGGAGTAGGGAAGGGATCATGCAGACATGCATCATTCAAATTCCTTATGTCTACAAAGATCATGATTCCTCCTTTCTTCTTCTCCTTAACTACCATAGGGCTAATCCACTCAGATTCTTCAACAGGTTCTATTATCTCAACCTCTAACATTTTATCAATCTCTACCTTCACGTTATCTTTATATATTGGATTAAATCTATATGGTTTTTGTCTTATTGGTATAGCATCTGGTCTCAATGGGATATTCGTTTCTTCAAGTTCTCCTCCTACCCCTTTCATTTATGAAAACGTCGTTGGAAGAAAGTAACTATACTCGCATAGTAACTCTATTATTTTTTCCACTGCCTGGTTATCCCAATAGTCACCAATACTTTCAATATTTGGATTCTCTTATATTACAATATTTGCCTTCTTTATCTTCAGTGGTGCAACAAATTATTCTTACTCTAACTTTGGACCTTCTACTTCTCTTTCCCCTTCAACTTTTGTAATCTGAATATCGCACGTGTTTTCTTCTACTGGGTCATCATCTTCGACGTGGTAACAATGTTAAAATTGTCTGACTGTCTGTCTATTCTAATTTTGATAACATGTTACAATTTCAACTTATGGTTCTTCAAATGTCTTCTCTTTTATCTACTTCAGTGTTGCATCTATTTCTGGATTCTCATGTTCAAATGCAAAGGTGATCACAAAATTCTACTGCAAATCTCCCCAGTTTGTAGTTCCTCTATATAGTTCCAATTTGGTATACGAATAAAGTGACATGGCCATTCCTTGGTATGCCTTATAATGTATGAATAAATTGATGGTCCCATTCTTTTGGTGGAACCAATATCCATTGGGTTACACATATGTCTATATGTTCTCTGGGTTCTCCCATTCCATCATATGTTGTCTAGGTTGTGTGGTATCAAACTAGGGGTATTTTCTTATGTCCTCATTACGAATTTTTGTTGTGGATAAATTCGTAAATGCAGACATAAATAAATATCCCTATTTTGGGAACCCAAAACTAGAAAAAACCAAGACAGAACACACTCCTTTCCTTAGATTCAAAAGAAATACGAACAGATGGAAACTTGTACCTTTTTAACTGAAGTTTGTCGTCGTTGATTGTAGATCCAAACTTGATCCAATGCTTTTTAGAAATAGAGACCTACAAAAGGATAAAAAAGAACAAGTGAAAGTAAAAAACATACATATGTGTCAATGAATCTATGTAAATATCCAAGGAGAAATACAAATTAAAAACCATTAACAACCTTTATTAGGAA
>JZKD02S0427212.1:0-16562 GCA_000966675.3 Picea glauca
CTATTCTCTGTTAACCTCTTTTAATCCACAACGAACCTGTTCTGCCTTGCTGAGCCCAACAGGGCATGCTAGTGCTCCTATTATTGCTCACCTGGTGACGATTCGAGCACGAACAATAGGAATTAAAGGGATATAGATCATCATCCCTTTCCAGTTTTTGAGGCAGATGATAAGGCAAGAAGACTAAGTGGCCTTTCTATTTTTGGCCAAAATTGGTCAGCTGTCAAAGAAGGAATTCGAAAGTGTTCTTCTATATTATGAAGATAATGAAGACTACTGAGGAGATTGAAGATTGTTGAAGACTTAGTTGATAAGAGTTTGACCCTTAAATCAAGACTAGATCCTACACATCATATTAATTTGATATTGTTTTATTTTCAGTATATCAGATCCAGTTTTATAGGATCTTGAACTTGTTTGTAAAGGCTATAAATCCTATGAATTTAATAAATAAAAAGGGTTGGACTTGGGAGTACTTGAATGAAAAGATGGCATGGAAATGCCATCACCTACTGTAAAAATTCTCAAAGGCTGTAAGCAACTATAATGGATGAATACAAACGAATTTTATTTCTAGATTCTTGTGTCATTTTTCTATGGTGAAGTTTTCTTGATGTAAATTGTCATTCTCTTGTTTCTCATATTTTTTTTCTTTTTTCATTGCTTATAATAAGAGTATGCTCAGGATTTGTCTTGGACACCCTGATCTGGCTTAAAAACAATGTTTATGTTTTCTTCCAATTATTGAATGCAGAATTCGGATAAGCTCTACTCTTCTTTTGAAATGACCCCTGATCTTTTCCTCTCTCCATCTCACAAATTATAAGGATCCACTAATGTGACTATCTTTCCTAGTTACATATGTCTATGTTATTTATTTATCAAAACATCTTTAATATTTGACTCCATTTTTCCCAATGGTATTTTATTATGTCTCAACCAAACCAATTCAAAAAATCCATAAACAAACCCATGTTCTGCATAACTAGCCTAATATCCTATGCCAAACTAATCTAAATTTGACAGAGAAATCCTTCTCTGAGTCTTAGAGGGATAGATCCCTGACTCGAAGAGGTTTTGATGTTACCTCTGTGACTGCCTTCATAGCCTTGGGAAAATTACAGAGTGTTAACAGAATAACGACCATACTCGGGAACTTTCTCCAGTAATGCACTTCATGTTCCAGATCTGATCACTGATGGTGGACAGTGACCAAACACAAGAAGGATGAAATATTTCACCTGGCAACTCCAATCAACTCCAGACAGGGCCAATTCAAAGACTCCACTGGAGGAAGAACCTGAAGCATGACCAAGCAGCCTAGAAAGATCAGGTACTCAATACCAAATTGCATTCAAGACATCTTTGGTTTTATCTAGAATTATGTTCTATCTTATTCTAAACCTTATCAAAAGTACATTGCTGAAGATTACATTGACCACCTTTTGATTGATGAGCCTCAAGATATTACATCACCAATTTTAGATCATGTACATACTCATACACCTGTGCACATCCCATACATACTTGTAGAAATACCAGTAAGACACAAATCTCATGCTTCATCTCCTACCATTGTTGAAATTCCAGTTAACCATAAGCCCCTCGATTTACCTCCTATACCTGCAAAGATCCCAGACAGATACAAGCCCCTAGATTTTCCTCCTTTTCTCCATGACTTCCCTGCCAGTTATAACAATAACCTGCCTAGGTTTGATAGAGAGAATGTCAATATCACTGCTGAAAAACACATCTAGAGGTTTGAAGATTTCCTTGACCTTTATGAGGTTGAAGATGACGATGTCTATATCAGGATGTTTTCCCTGTCTTTGCAAGGTGAAGTTAAAATTGGTTTAAAAATATTTCAGCTGCTAGCATTAGAAATTTTCATCAGTTCATGCAAGTTTTCTTAGATAGGTGGGTGATCATGGGAAATGTTTTCCTCATCCTAGAAGAGTATGACCACTTGAAAAGAAATCCAGGAGAGACAGTACAACAGTTCTCAACCAGGTTCAATAAGGTGTATCATTCAATATCTGGGGATGTAAGGCCACCTCCTAGTTTAGCTCAATTGCATTACCCAGATGCCTTTGATCTAGAAATGACATTCCAGTTAAGAGAAAGAGACATTGCAACCCTTGAGGAAATGAAAAATGTTGTAGTTGACGTAGAAGCTAATTGTTTAACAAAAGCTCCAAGCTAAGGGCAGAGAAAAATGCCAGAACATAAAAGAAACAGATGACATCTTTAGAAGTGAAGCTAGATGTCTCGGCCAACACTGTAAAAGAGATGATGCGGGAAATTAGCAGGAAAAAGGAACTTGTTGTTCAAAGACCTCATATCCCACTAGTTCCAGAAACGATAAAGGTCAATATTCCCAAAACATCTGTAGCTCAACCATGGTATCAGGGACTGAATAATGATAGTTTCATGTATTCAATTAACAATATAGTCGAAGATGAAGTTTACAATTAGAAGATGGAGAAAAATTCTCCTGATATGATATGCATGTTCAATGGCATTTCATCCATGGATGATTTATGCAAGCTTGATCGGTATGATGTTCATTGTTCAAAGAAATTAACAACATATGATTGGGAGGAAGAAGATCATTTGCAACCCCAACAGGACAATCAATCTATACATGGAAATTATGACAACTATGATCACAATGCAGAAAGTTTTGGGGTAAGAGAACATACTTTACCCTTACGATTCTCTTCTTTTAAATTTTTGAAGGAAATTTCTAAACAAGTGGTAAATATCAAAGAAGATAAATATTCTAATGGGATAGTGAAGGATGTTAGTGTTGAGAAAGAGGCTATTTCAGATCTAGGGTTACAATATCCAAGTTTCTCTGATATTCAAAGTTCAGGGAAAAATTCAGAGCCTAATGCTGAATTCGAAACACTGGAATGTAACTCTGTACCATTAGTTTTTGACTCATTCAAAATTTTGAAGGAGACTCTTAAGAAGATGTTCAAGGATAAACACATAGAAAGCCAAAACCTGTCATGTGAATCAATGAAGCAGTCTTGTCAATCTTTTCAGGATCCCATAGCATAAAGTTTATATGATATGTATAGTCAGGAGCCTGTTTCGACATTTAGTTATGGATTGAAATACATCTATGATTGTGATATGATCAGACAATCAACTCCATTGCCTGGTTCAGTAGGAGTATCATCACAAAGCCCATCAGAGCATTTACAGTTATATAAAGAATCGTTGGAGGATATAGAAAGCATAGGTGCAAAGTCATCTCATGATGTTGAAGTGTTTGAAGTTGAAAATCAAAGGATGGGCCAAGCCTATATTGATCCTGTAAATACATATATGCAGAAATTCTTCAATACAGGATCCTTTCCCATTTCTAGTATTTTTCCTGTTTTATAGGTTTATGAAGTCTTCTGTGGTGAAGACCAGGTTGGAAATTACTCTCAAGCGCAAGTAAAAGACTTATTTTTGAGTTTTATCAAAGACAGTGGAAGAATGAAGTTATTAGATCAATTGCTGGATTAGCTGCATTGGCATTTTTCCATCTCTTAATTGAGCAAGTAATATCAGTAGATTAGGGTAGATAAGTGTGCAAATAAGCTTGTTGAGAAAGCATGTGGTTTATTTTGTTTCCTGTTTTATTTCAAATACTCAGTCAAGGTCAGAATGGATAATCAACCGATTTCCAATCACTAAGGTGCAGGATAGATCAAGATACAGGTTGTGGGATCAACCTAATGGATAAGGCACTGATTTATGAATTCGAAGATCTGAGATTCTTGACACCTCCTCAGGATATGCCATCCCCAATTGGAGCCTATGTTAGTGTCCTATAATGATAGGAGATTTGATGATTCAGATATTATTAGTGGGTCTCATGACGAAGTTCCTGGCTTGCTTTCTTGTTATCTCTTGAAATAATTTTTCCAATTTATTGTCATTAGGTGATAGGATGGATCATTAGATGAAAGATTTTTTTTGTTATTCTTGAGTTAAGTGTCTCTAAGATGAGTTTTAGACTTGTCTTTTCAAGAAGTGATGGGTCTGTACTTTTATTAGAAAAACTCCAAAATTTCACTTTTGGCAACTAAGGGCCATTTTTCAAAGCATTCTAAGCTATCGAAAGATGTCACTTTCGGCAGTTAAAATGACATGTGTGAGGCTCTCTAAGTTTCCGAAAGCATAGAATTTTTCCAAAGGTTGGCCTGTCTCATTGGACTCTTGAACCATCGGTAGTACACACACCATCATCATCTCAAATGTTGTCGAAATTGACTGAAATTGGATCATGATATGATCTGGGCAAGTGATGTATGTCTGACTATGATTACTTGGTGAGATATATTAAACCCCAATCTAGTAGATATGATTTCTCAGCTGCCAACTAAGATCACCATAATCTCACATCATTCATTTTTTACCTAATCTATCACGTGGTTTTTTGTCCTGGTCGAATGATGCAATCATCATTATGATATGTGTTTCATTCTTTATTAAGGGTTTTTCTAAAAGATTGCCATTCATATATTTCCCCCCATATCACGGATTATTCCTCTGCTAGAGATTCAATTCATCCTTTATCAGTGCCACTATGTCTCCCCAAGCCCTATTTTATTGTATTGCAGGTGTTGACAATTGGCTTTGCGGATGAAGAAGGGAGGGGCTCTACTTAGGAAAGAGCTTAATGATATAACATATCTGGAATCTCACCCTGATATTTTCCAGATGTTCAGAGATGCTGGATGCTAAAGGTACCGTGAAAAACTACAAGGTTTTCACCAAGAAGTGGCTTAGGCATTTTCCTTAGCCTTTGATGGAGCCAAGGCCAAATTGGGAACAATTGAGTTACAGGCTAATGAATCCATTGTTGCAGCAGCAACAGAGATACCTAGGACTGGTGAAATATGGTTTAAAACAACCATTACTAAAGACATCGAGTTCAGGTCTTATCTCAAGCCTGAATACAAATGTATTATTTTGAAGAAATATATCCCTAGATCCTACTTGGAGGAAAAATGGCAACACTTTCTCAAAGCAATCCAGGTATATATTACATGTGAAGGAAGATATGGTAGAGTAATGTTCTACCATTTCAAGCTCATGAGCCATTTCACAGGGAGATGTCCTTTGAATCTTCCCTTCTACCTTCATAGAATTTTGACAAAAATGACACATGAAGTCTAGGCCAAACCTAGCAAGGTGCAGGGTATGATTTTCCATCATAGCCTTATCAAACTCATAGTTCTTGAATAATTGTAGAGGAGGGATAAGACTTGGAAGCATCTTCTTTTCTGGGGTGAATTTGAACCAGAACCCCATCCTAAGGACAAAAAGAATACTTCATCCACTAAATCTTCAACACCATAGAGTAGTAAAAGGAAAACAAGAGCTATTTCCCCAGAAATTGCAGAGGAGCCAGCCTCTTCTTATAAGTCCAAGAGAGCCAAAAAGATGCTTGATTCCAGCGAAGCTACGTAAGGGAAAACTAGTGCCTCTCGTAAAAATGTCTTGAATCTTCCTTATATAGATTTAGAGGAGGAGGTAGATCTTATAGAAGAATAGATGCACGAGCAAGCATCTCCTGAAGAAACAACACCTGGAGTCCAAAGTTCTGAGCATGAAGCCCCTAATTTTCAAACTTCTAAAGAAGCACCTTTCTCACCTGAAGCTCAAGATCTAGAGGTCCCTGAAGCATCAACAAGCAAACCCAGTAAGTCAGCATGAAAGAAGATAAAAAATATTGAGGAAGAAGTCATGGAGCTAAAGTTACCAGAAAGGTGGTCAAATCCCAAAATGAGACTATCACAAGGACATTATCAGAGGTAAGAGATTGTTTTCAAAGACTAGCTAAAATGCATGTTAAATCAGAAAATAAAAACAAAAGGCTGCTTAAAGAAAACAAGAAGTTGTAGAAGGTAGGTAGATGTTTGAAGGTGAAACTAAGGCTCAAAGATGCAAAGCCTATAGCTCATCCTAGCCTGGAGAATCTAGTAGAGGCTGTAGAGAACTTGAACAAGTAACCTTGAAGTTCAAAAGACTGAAGGAATTTCAATTTTGAAGTTTTGATGAAGATTTTCAAAGCCTGCGGTTTCGACAGCTTGCGGGGGTTTCAAAAGGCATTGTTAGCTGCCGAAAGCTCTGCTTTTGGTAGCTTACCCCCACGATTTTACACTTCTAAGCCATCAAAAGCATAGGAACTGGAAGAATAGTCATCTTTTGCTTAGATCGAGGATTTTTGTTTCCAGATCATGTGGGAATTGTTTCCAAGGAAAGATAAGAATTAAAGGGATACGGATCATCATCCCTTTCTAGTTTTTGAGGTAGATGATAAGGCAATAAGACTAAGTGGCCTTTCTATTTTTGGCCAAAATTGCTCAACTGTCAAAGAAGGAATTCGAAAGTGTTTTGCTATCTTATGAAGACTATGAAGACTACTGAGGAGATTGAAGACTGTTGAAGACTTAGTTGATAAGGGTTTGACCCTTAAATCAAGACTAGATCCTACACATCATATTAATTTGATCTTGTTTTATTTTTAGTATATCAGATCTAGTTTTATAGGATCTTGAACTTGTTTGTAAAGGCTATAAGTCCTATGACTTTAAGAAAGAAAAGGGTTGGACTTGGGGGAACTTGAATGAAAATTTTGCATGGAAATGTCATCACCTACTATAAAAATGCTCAATGGTTGTTTGCGACTGTAATGGATGAATAGAAAGGCATTTTATTTCCAGATTCTTGTGTCATTTTTCTATAGTGAAGTTTTCTTTATTTAAATTGACATTCTCTTGTTTCTCATATTGTTTTTCTTTTCTCATTTCTTATAAGAAGAGTATGCTCAGGATTTTTCTTGGAAACCCTGATCTGGCTTAAAAACAATGTTTGTGTTTTCTTCCGAAGATTGAATGTAGAATTCGGATAAGCTCTGTTATGCTTTCGAAATGACCCCTGATCTTTTCCTCTCTCCATGTCACAGATTATAAGGATCCATTGATGTGACTATCTGTCCTGGTTACATATGTCTCTGTTATATATTTATCAAATCGTCTTTAATCTTTGACTCTATTTTTCCCAATGGTCTTTTATTATGTCAACCAAACCTGTTCAAAAAATCCATAAACAAACCCATGTTCTGCATAACCAGCCTAATATCCTATGCCAAACTAATCTAAATTTAATAGAGAGAACCCTCTCTGAGTCTTGGAGGGCTAGATCCCTGACTCGAAGTGGTTTTGATGTTGCCTCTGTGACTTCCTTCATAACATTGGGCAAATTACAAAGTGTTAACATGAGGAACCAGTGATTTATTGTGGATCAGATAGTTTATATTCTGATATGACATGTAGTTTTCTTTTATGGCCTAGGGGTCTTCTCTATGTGATGTTATGGGGAATATTGACATTACTTATGGTATTTTTGACACAAGTAAGATTTATCATATTGTAAGCAATCATTTCATATTTATAATATAAATATAAAGTGTAATTTTTTTGGAAAAAGTAGATGAGGTGAGGTATATGACCAAAGAGTGATATAAAGAGTGACATAGAGGGGTCCAAAATATATGGCTCCAAGGTGTAAATTGTGAGTGTGACATATCACAACATTATAAAATAGTGAGGTGAGGTATATGAACAAAGAGTGATATAAAGAGTGACATAGAGGGGTCCAAAATATATGGCTTCAAGGTGTAAATTGTGAGTGTGACATATCACAACATTATCAAATAGTGAAGTGAGAAAAAAGGACATATTGATTATGGGCCAAGCAGCACAACATTTTTTTCGAATACCAAAATTTTTCAACCTTGCTGTTGAAGGAAAATCTCCCTGCGGACAGGTAGATCTCCTCTTGAGAGCTAGACTCTTAACTCTAAGATAAAAGATGCTTATTGTGGACACTGACTTCCTTTTAGATATAGACAAACTAATGTGTGAGGAGGAAGGAGAAAAGAAGTACCTTTTTACTGGTGTTTGTCCCTGCACGGTTTGAGTTGAGCTCCAATCTTGAACTCCTCGATAAGCCCTGTAGACAAACAAAGATACAACCAGCTTCCTACTCTACTGAGATTAGTTTGAAACAGATCTATATAATAGAGACAAGTTCATGTGAGATCAAACACAAACTAGAAAGAAACAGGCCAAGTGTATTATATTAATGAGAACAAAGTGTTACTTACAACCATGGATGGAGTGCAGCAGCTTCACCAAGCTCTCCTTGTCTAAACCCTTGCTTAAACAATCCATACGCCAAATGCTGATGTTCCACATGACACCTTCTTCATGATATCATAAGTTAGATGCTTCACAATACTTTCCATCCCCCTACTGTATGTTTCCTATGAGATCATAGGTTTCATACCTCCAATATTTCCTCCCTTCTTCATGAGACCATAAGTTTTGTATCTCTAAAACCTTCTTCCTTTTCTCCTCCATGGAAATCCCTCATTATATTGAATTTGGAGGATTAACCACCATGGAGAGGATATCTCATCAAATCCACTAAGAAAGGTATCTCTAAGATATTTAGGGAGAAAATATCTCTTAAGGATTTTGGGGAGGAAATATCTCTCAAGGATTTTAAGGAGGAAATATTTCAACCTTCCATGAGATCCTCCACCTTCCCTATAAAATAGGAAACCAAATGTGAGGTGGATTCTCACACTTAATTACTTTCTTTTTCATGAATATTAATATTAATTCATGTGCATTTGATTCTCACACTTAATCAATTCACTTTCCATGACTATTAATAATAATTCATGTGTACTTGGTATTTTGGCCTTCATGTAAAATATCCTTCCTCCACATTGACTAGGGATTGTGACATAGGCTATTCCATGGTGTCAAGGTGTATGAGACACTTATACAACACTTTACGACACTTAGGGAAAGGTACCTAGGTGTGCAAATTTCACGTTAACAGAATGCCCCCTAAAGTGTGAGGTCAGAAGAGAGAATGATGGCCGAAACACTTTACAAATTTTTAAAGCAAGGATGTGGACTCAGAGAACCTGGTAGAAGCTGCACACAAACATCCAACAAATATTATGACATGTTTCAAACCCGAGGCAGGCATACCTATGCTTGAGTGATAGAGACTTGCAAGGTATGGCCACCATTGATACACTGCAGATCCATAATTATATTGACAAAAAGGTATAGCCACTAAAAATACACTGTGGATCTATACTCCCATGACCTGAACTGATCGTAGCCACGAAGAATACATAGTGGATCTACGATATGACAAGACATAGCCACAACCAATACAAAGTGGATCTATGTGACAGTATATGTGTCATTGTTCAAGAGAAACTCTGTCGCAACTTGGGCAAAGTACATATCAGAGTGATCACTCAACCTAGGGTCTTCTTAACGATCTCTATGTAGTACGAATCTAACCATGCAAAGAGATGCCCTGATGTCGAACATGGCAGAAACCACTTGATTACTGGTCAATGATGTAAACCGTTAACAAGCGCGAGGGAATTCACCATTGATGTCAATGATTCCCAAGGTACCCTAGTACATTCCAACGAATGTGAATAGATGAGTTGAAGTTGAACATTCATGGAATCATCTGATTAGAGGTCAATGATGTAAACCCATTGTCGGATGTGAGGAGGCCTACCATTGAGGCATGCAGGTCCCAAGGTATTAATTGGTTTCTAAGTCTAGTTCCCAGATAATGTGTTGAAGTCGACAGGAATAGACTCGTTGAAGGAGGGCCTTGATGTATCCCCCATCAATGACATGAAACAGAAACAGAGATGTAATTGGTAGATCAAATGAACATGGACTGACACGGGTATTGAGGCAAGATATTTGTGATGGCTAACTCTTGAGGCAGATACTTCCCTTGAACACTAAGGCACGACAGCAGAAACATGACATGGACCAAAACTTGATGATGCAGTGGATGTTGTGACTTACGTCAGGTGACCCAAAGGAGTAAAAGAAACTCAAAGGATTGGCTCAGTGCATAGGTTTAGCGGATTAATATGTGTGCAAAGACAAAGTGCCATGTTCAAGGGTGACTCTAAGAGTTACTGGTAATGTTCTCAAAAACCGCTTGGCTTGCTTCCTTCAATTTTTAACCCCATCCAGATAGACGAGTACCTCTTTTTAGTTTAATGAGCTTGAGGAGGATAACACATGCTCAATAAAAATCACCTTCGGTAAGTTCCTCTTCCTTTGTTTAACAAACTGGAAGAAGTAAGGGTTCATTCTCGTATGGGCCTATCGATGCTTATTCTAACGAGTCCAAAGATAGAAAACTCGAAGGTTTTTCATGATTATAGAGTCTGGAAAAACACTTAAAAGAGAACTCTCTCAGTTCCTTTTTTCGTAAAGTAGTCTGATGAGACCGAAAAAGAGATAAACTATCACTCAACAAACATTTTCTTCAAATACTTTAATAAGCGTGAAGAGAACAAGGTCGCTCGGCAAGCTTTTCATGTTTAGAGAGTCTAAAAAGAACTTAAAGATGACTCCAATGTTGTCCTTTTTAGTAATGTTAGTCTTGTGAGGCCGAAGAAGAGATAAATTATCACTCGAAATACACCCTTTCAAACATTTTAACGAGTGGGAAAGGAAGCAAGATCACTCAGCAATCTTTTCATTTTTAGAGAGTCTGAAAAAAGCTTAAAGGAGACCCCAGGGGGTTCCTTTTTCGTGTATCCATACAGGTCTGAAAAAGAGATAAAAGTTTACCCGGATACATTCTCATGTATTTACGAGCACGAAAAAGAACAAAGACTAAGCTCGGTATGCCCCCATCTTGAAATCTAGTGGGTTAACTCTAGAATGATCATCAAAGGCTGGAGACATGCCCTCTAAGCTTCAATTCATTCACCGACTTTGAGGTTGTCACCAATTTCTCTACTAGATGAGAAAAAGGAGAAAGGTGGATGAAAATAAGGTTCAAGAGAGGTGACTATTTCATTTTTTAATGAGATTGACATAGGAAAAGAACTATGCTTAGGGTTCCGGGTTCGATCCCCAGATTGTTGTTTCATTTTTTAACGAGCTTCCTACAGAGAGGAAAACTATGCTCGAGGCCTCTGTTTAATTTTTTAACAAGCTCACCACAAAGAATAAAACTATGCTCAAGGCCTCTGTTTCATTTTTTAACGAGATTGCCACAAAGAAGAAAAACTATGCTCGTGACTCCATCTTGATCATGGCTTCCAAGAGGATAATTCTCTGGAGGGACACCATGTCAAGGGACAAAAATCGATCATGGCTTCCAAGAGATCTTCACTGGATGGAAGATAATCACTCTGGAAGGAACACATGTCGAGGGTTCCGGCAGGGGTAAGGAGATCAGGCTCCAATAGCCCTACCGAAGAGATCACCATGTTAACTATTGGATCCAAATCATCGGAAGTTGAAGTCATGGGAGACAATGCCACATAATTGACATGCGGCGGGGTTGATACTGTCTTCATATAAGAACCATTTAGGGAGGTAATCCAGTCAAGACCGATGAATCAAAGTTGATCAATAGTCACAATTCTTCCATCACGAGGGAAAGATATCATGTGAAAAAGAGTGGATACAATAGCTTTCATGGCATAGACATAATCCCGCCCAAGGAGTAAAGCGAAATCCAAGGGGTCTCGGACTACCATGACATCAATAAAGACAATTTTCCCTCCCAAAGTTATGGGAAACTGAGGAAGGGTCCCTAAAGGTTTATTGGTTCTTCTGTTAAAAACCAATAGATTCTGTGTAACCGATGCAAGATAAGGACAACCCAAAGCGTGCCAAGCAACAGAGGACAAAATACTAACAGACACACCTTCATCTATCAGCATTTGAGGAACATCTCGACCACAAACCTGTACTGTAATCTGGAAAGGAATGTGAGAGGGAAGATGAGGTCCAGTTAGTGCACCCCAATAAAAAAGGATGGCCTCATTACTTGGAGGGGGTTTCGCAGGAGAATGAGGAATGCCCCCCGGCACGGTAGAGTTTGTATCAACGAGAAAAATGTGGGCAGTATTGGTTTTACTCTCTAGAGGGAGAGTAGTATCAACCAATGGTGGACTTGGATTGACCACTTTGGCACTCTTCGGATGAAGGGTGGGACTGACCAAGGAAGGGATTGGATCAGTCACTTTGGCACTCCTCAATGGAAGAGTGGGATTGACCGATGATGTAACTGGAGCAACCACTTTGGCACTCTTCAAATGAAGGGTGGCATTGACTGAGGAAGAGACTGGATCAGTCACTTTGGCATTCCTCAATGGAGGAATGGGATCGAACGATGGAGAAACCGGATCGACCACTTTGGTGTAACCCTCTAACTGGAGAGTGGGATCTACCGAGGATGAAAACAGATCGACCACTTGGGTTACACTCTTTTGATGAAGAGTGGGGCTGATCGATGACAGAACTGGATCAACTACTTAGGTTTGTGGTTCAATCGAGGAGGAAACTAGATTGACCACCTGATCAACTGGACTGACCGGGATGGAACCGGATTGACTAGTTCATCAACTAACGAAGGGTCGGGGGAAATCTTACGATAACCTTTTGGAAGTTGAAGTTTTTCCAAAGAGAAGAAGCCTCATCCATACGAGGACAAAGGTAAGAGTAATGATCACCTTTACATAACATGCAAGGGAACTTGACAATTTTCTTCTTCTTACCAACCTTAACATAACTAGTTGATGGGGTATCATCGCCATGACCGATAGAGGCTGATGAGGTGGAGGAACACATTTCTAAGACCTTGATAAGACCAAGGCAATCCCTCAGAAAATGGTCACCCTTACAAAGACTGCAAGGGAATTTGGGTTTCGTATTCTTTATGTTAATCTTGTTGACCTCATCAAAACTCCCAGTACTATCAATAGTAACTGGTTGCTTAGAGCCAACATATGATGTTGTTGGGGCCTTGGTCCTTTTCGGGCTCTTCTTCTTCTTCTCTTTCTGTTTCTTCTTTTTCTGATCAACCTAGCTACTTGCCTTAGAACTTTCACTAGGTGAAGAAGGAGAAATGGAAGGAGACTTAATGGGAAAAGAAGGAAAAAATTCGACGTGAGGTTGATTTGTGGGTGGTGTACTAACATCTAAAGTATTAGGTGTAGCTAAAACATTGGGAGGATTCGAGATCACCGGAGTGGGGAACAACCAAACTGGTAATCCGATGGTGAATCCTGGAAGACTCAGTGTGGCAATATACAGAGGACCAAAGTTTCCAAATGAAGGAAAGGTATAAGGTTCCCCAGGAGAAGGGGTTCCCCCATTGGTACTCTCGAGATTCGATGCCATTAACACTGACTCGACCTAAGGTCCACAAAGTAAAACAAACAACACATGCTATGAATTTGAGAAGCAATCAATCAAACAAACATTCCTACGATGAAACCACTAGTTGGTGATGAAATCTAATGTCACGAGATCAAAATAGGAAGGGGCAGGGATAGAGCGGGTGGATCAGTTACATTGGCGACCTGCTTAACGGACTTATGCCTTGGTGCAAGCTTCCATGTAGTAATTGTGGATTTACCCTCCAAGGAGCCCAAGTGAGTTTGACCAACATCTGTTCCAGGTACAGTGAGACTTCCCTTCACCGTCACCTTGTGTAAGACTCTAAAGATTGTGGTTACTAAGGTCACCAATTCACAGTCAGCCCCTAGGTGGGTACAGTTGACAGTCCAGTCTGAACGCAAGGGCAGGGTATCTAGCCTAAAATCAACTTGAAAGGCTTCCACTCAACATTATGGTTATACCTTCAAGTGACCCCCATAATACGATCTGACCACTACAATCAGTCAAACCACGGAGGGATAATCTCCATATCTCTCATGAGTGCGACCTCGTGCGCAACCCCTGTGTGAGAGGGGGATCCCAGAAAACCTGTATGACAAAAACCTGTATGACAATTGGATTTTACTCTCCCTACTGCAAGATAGTAAGTTTGTTTGATAGCTTTGGAAATTTATCCTTTCAACCTATTCCAAATCCCTACACCTTAAACTAATGTAGGTTTGCTAACAAAGATGTAAAAAGTCTGATAAATTTTAGTTAAGCGTTTGATTTTTAAGGCTGTTGTTACTCAAAAGGAAAATGGCGTGGAAAATATGGTGCTTTGACTCACTCGAAAGTTATGAAAAGAGATGAATATGAAATCGTTTCATTTCAATGAAATCTATGCTACGAGAAGGAGAAAACATTCATCATTTTAGATGCACAATGTCCCAAAAATGTCCGAAAACATGCAATTCCACTACTTCAAATGCAAGCTAGTTTCACTACCTAAAAGAAAGAATGCATATATGTTCTTTGTTTGATTATTATGTATACATAAAGTAAACACAAAACCTTCAATGCTCCATTACTTTCAATCAGGAGAAAGAGTCCTATGCAGATGCAAAAGACACGAAGAAAAAGGCTACAAACAAAGCACGCACTCAAGGTAGTGAGAACTGAAAGAAAAAGAAGAAGAATATTGGTCTACCAAGAAATCAATCAAGGCTCCTAAAACCAACAAGCATCCAAGGAGTACAATAAAATGCAGAGAAGAATCCAAAAAGAGACAGGGAGACAGAGAAAATACCCAAATTGTCTCGACAAAACAAGCAGCTAGAAAGAGAATTTTTCACATTTCTGAAAAGGGTTTCAAGCTCCAATAAATACAAGAGGGAGTGATAAGAATGAAAAATCAAACCAAAGAACTTCACAAACCATTCACAAAGACTGGGTAAATATCTCCACAAAATAGGTTGCAAAAAACTAAGGAGAAAAAGGCAGAAAAACCCCAAGAAGGAGACTAGCGCTCCCCAAAAAGGGTACACATAGCATTATAACGCTTTGTATAAAGCCTATAGGGAGCACTGGCACTCCGATAACAAGGGCAGGGGGCGCCAGGCTTCCCAAAGGCTAAAAAAAAGAGCCAAAAAATTGCAAAAAATCACCCAGAATGCATAAAAATTGGTGAAAATGTAAGTGAATATGGGAGAAGGCTAATGGATCGTAAAAAAATAGAAAAAGTGATCTGAAAGGTGGTAAAAGGGCAGGGAAAAACCAATGTAAGGAAATAGGATTCCTTCCCCAGTGGAGTCACCAATTTCTATTGAAGTAAAATCTCCCTGCGGACAGGTAGATCTCCTCTTGAGAGCTAGACTCTTAACTCTAAGACATAAGATGCTCATCATGGAAACTGACTTCTTTTTAGATCTAGAAAAACTAATGTGTGAGGAGGAAGGAGAAAAGAAGTACCCTTTTACTGGTGTTTTTCCCTACACGGTCCGAGTTGAGCTCCAATCTTGAACTCCTTGATAAGCCCTGTAGACAAACAAAGATACAACCAGCTTCCTACTCTAATGAGATTAGTTCGAAACAGATCTATCTACTAGAGACAAGTTCATGTGAGATCAAACAAAAACTAGAAAGAAACAGGCCAAGCGTATTATATTAATGAGAACAAAGTGTTACTTACAGCCATGGATGGAGTGCAACAACTTCACCAAGCTCTCCTTGTCGAAACCCTTGCTTAAACAATCCATATGCCAAATGCTGATGTTCCAAATGACACCTTCCTCATGAGATCATAAGTTAGATGCTTCACAATACTTTCCATCCCCATACTATATGTTGCCTATGAGATCATAGGTTTCATACCTCCAATATTTCCTCCCTTCTTCATGAGACCATAAGTTTGGTATCTCTAAAATCTTCTTCCTTTTCTCCTCCATGAAAATCTCTCATTATACAGAATTTGGAGGATTAACCACCATGGAGAGGATCTCTCATCAAATCCACTAAGAAAGGTATCTCTAAGATATTTAGGGAGAAAATATCTCTTAAGGATTTTGGGGAGGAAATATCTCTCAAGGATTTTAAGGAGGAAATATTTCAACCATCCATGAGATCCTCCACCTTCCCTATAAAATAGGAAACCAAATGTGAGGTGGATTATCATACTTAATTACTTTCTTTTTCATGAATATTAATAATAATTCATGTGCACTTGATTCTCACACTTAATCAATTCACTTTCCATGAATATTAATAATAATTCATGTGTACTTGGTATTTTGGCCTTCATGTAAAATATCCTTCCTCCACATTGACTAGGGACTGTGACATAGGCTATTCCATGGTGGCAAGGTGTATGAGACACTTATACATCACTTTATGACACTTAGGGCGAGGTACCTAGGTGTGCAAATTTCATGTGTAACACTTGCCAAAGAAATCGTATGAGCCATTTTTTACCTAAAATCAATATGTAACCTCAAAATGTACATCGGTGGCTTAGTGATATTATGCACAAATTTGCGCAAGCAATGATTTAAGGAGCCTAGAAACGCTTTGCCAGATAAGTATTGTTGACCAAAATTTTAGTCAACACATTCATGCTAGAGTTGTCACTCCCACCCCAAAAAAATGGAAATTCAAATAATGCGCACGCTTTATAAACACATGCACGTTCCTAAAGCATGCACACATTTCTAAAACGCGTGCATGTTATTAGCAAAAGGAACGCTTGTGCATTCTTGTTAATACTAATAAATTCTCTCTCTCTCTCTCTCTCTCTCTCTCTCTCTC
>JZKD02S0427212.1:31093-66287 GCA_000966675.3 Picea glauca
GAGAGAGAGAGAGAGAGAGAGACAGAGAGAGAGAGCATGAAGTTGGGAAATACCTTTTTTCCTTTTTTTTGACAAAAAAACTGCAAAATTTTATGTTTTTCAACTTCAACCCCTTCAAACTCATATCTCCTTTAGGAATTAAACCTTGAAGTAAACACAAGAGTTCTAGAGAATTGTATTAGCTTCGTACTCATATTTTTTTTTAAAATTTTAATGGACATATAGTGGGACAAATTTGAGGGGCACCAACGACATATACTTTAAAATTTTAGGTATGGATAATGAGTGACCTATGTGCCCCTCATTTTATTTTTAGATATGGTTATTCATTTTACGAAAACCAAATGTATGCTCATAATCTACATAGCTTGTACTTGGAATTGGAATATATGTTGAGGATTTTCAGACTTAAGCACTATTTTTTATTATTTATCGAAATAACATATGTTTAAAAAATGGTGCCTTATTGACACATGTTGGTGTCCTCACATTTTCTTTCAAATGTTACTCTTATCAAACAAAATAAAACTACCCTTTTAAAGAGGACGGTGCAAGGAACATCCTTGTGAGTTTTTACATTTTTTTGGTGTTGTCATTGTGATGATATTGAATTTTCATTGTGATTGATTTTTAGCTCACTAAATTTCCTAATGATAAAGTTTAGAAAAAAAATAGTAAAAAATAGAAATCCTAAATGAAATTCAAAATTTTTTATACCATGAGAAAGTAGATTCAATGATGAATCTATTGGTATAAACTCTGACATGTAATTCTCAGATTTTGCAGGGTTTCCACCTTCCTCAAGTGACAAATTTCAGAAAACTGCAAAAATGCTTGTTGTATTTGTTGACCAGAAACTCTTGGTCGAGAAAATTTCTTGGCTGAGAAATTTATTAATTTCTCAGGCGAGAGTTTTTTGGCCCAAAAAGTAACTGGGGGTTAAACAAAACTCTCACCTGAGAGTTTGTTACAACTCTCGACCGAAAGAATAAACAAACTCTCAGGCGAGAGATTTATTACAAAAGCCCCAAGAATATTTTAGGGGTTGACATATTAATTGCCAGAGATTCCCCACGGGATTATCTAATTTCTCGCCCGAGAGTACTATATATAATCTCTCACCCATAAGTTTATTTCCATCATTCACCTTCGCAAGTCTGAAAAATAAGTTCAAGTTCAGATATTTTTAGTGCGAAAAAAAGTTCTAAGGTATTTTCTATTTTTCTTATGGAGGTTTTAAAATTTTTCATATTATAAATTTCTTTATAAAGGGTATATTTTCTCATTTTTTTTATAAAGGAAAATATTATATACTTGGTTTTGGAATATTACTGTTTTTTTTAAAAGACATTGTAAAATTGGTTTTAGCATATTAATATTTGTTTTTCTAAAGGACAAATGCAAATTTAGTTTTGGAATATTATTGTTTTTGTTTAAACAACATATTGTAATTTTTGTTTCTTCATATTACATTTTTTTATATAAGAGATATATGGTTAATTTGGTTTTAGCATAGTACTCTTATTTTTAGAAAGGGAAATATTGTGAATTTGGTTTTGTTTTCATGTCATATTGCAATTTGTTTCATTAATTGTACAATTTTATATCCAACATATTACTATGATTTCAGGTTTTTGGCATTGGACTTTAGGTTTTTAATTATTTCAAAATGGGAAACCAAAATAAATGCGCAAAAAAACATGATCAAACCAAAACTGATGGAGAGGAAAGGAAAGATAGAAAACGTGAAAACATGAGAAAGTTAAGAGCAAAAAGAGCAATGGAAAGAAATGTGGAGGCACATGGTGGTGATGAAGAAATGAAAAATGTGGAGCCACATGGTGGTGACAAAGAATTGCAAAATGTGGAGGCACATGGAGGTGATGAAGGAATGAAAAATGTCGAGGAACACATTGATGAAATAAATTAAGAACATGGAGGTGACGAGGAAATGAAAAATGTGGAGAAAACGATTGGCAACATTGATACCGAGGTCATGATTGGTGAGTAAATATTTTTTTTATGTTTATAAAACTGTATTTAATACAATTATATAATTGATTTGAAAGTTCACAATCTTATAAATTTATATATTTTCATCTAGGGTCAACATCCAACTTACAACATCCCACCATACCTATCAATTTATAGATATTAATTGGAATTTGCAACAATATCGTCATTGAAGACAATTTTTTGGAGAATATGGATTCAAGTAAAATTGAAGAATTGGGATCTCTGATGCATAATCATACAACTCGATATAAAGAAAAAAAGATACTAAAAAATTATCTTGAAAGTATTCCTGTCATAACACAAGCTCAATTGTTACATAGACTATTAAAGAAAAAATGTCTAAGAAATGCAATTAAATTATTGGGAATTAAAAGTATCAAAGAGGTTAAAACAAATGAGATAGTATAAAAAAATGTGACCTCGACCCTTGCCACACTTGCAAGGAAACTATTTCATGATTTAGTGGTTGCTCGTAAAACATTGCTAAGAGGGGTTGTGGCAAAAAACACTGCAACTGATCGGTTGTTGGCTATGACTGCAAGAACGTTAAAAACATCAAGAAAACTTTTATGGAAGCATGAAATGTTAGGGTTCAATTATATGAGGATGATGAAGTTTCTTGTTGGGATGTTATCTGTAGGAAACCTTATCAAGATAGACTTCTAGATGATGTGAGGGATAGGGTGAAAGAGTTAAGGCATTTTAAATATCGTGTATTACCAAATGAAAATGATATTGTGCAATGTCGTATATCTAAAGGAAACTATGAAACTCATGCCAAACACATAACAAAGGTCACTCAAGTGGAAATGTTCAAAATTTTTATGGAGAATAATGTTGATGTGAAGATTTCCCTTAACATATTTGTGAAGCTTAAACCATGGTATGTCAAGCCCATCATTGTCCGTGACACACGTTGTTGTCGATACCATGTATAATTCAAATTATATTACGAGACATTTCTAAATTTTGGCATATAGTGTTTGGCCAAATGACCCCCCTCCTTCAAGTGTTTGTGAATTTTATCTAAAATATTATGTGCACGAGAGAATGATTAAGTATTCTATAAGAAACACGACGTTGGTGGTAGAAAATGTGAAGAATGTTCTCATTTGGCCCTTTTTGATGCTAAGTACCCCATTGATCCAAATGATCCTCAATTGTCAAACCACATTGTGAAATGAAACATATATGAATATGTTGATTATACTCATGTTACAGATTCAATGACAAAATCAAGAAAGATTGATTTAGTTGAAGATGATATCTCAGTGACATATTTTATGGAGTTGCTCAGGGAGAAAATATATAGATATATCAAGCACTCTCATACAACACAATGACAGGATTTACAATTCAAGCAATCAAGATATGTATTTCCAAAAGGAACAATATTATCAATTGTTGATTTTGATGAAAATTACACTTTCACTCCGCAAAAGGAGATACAAAGTGAGTATTATCATTCATACCAAGTATCTATAATTGTGCATATTTTATACAGACATGCAAAGATTCATGTTGATAGTTCTGATAGCAATGAAAATAATCGTGAAGTGATTAAAGAGTATTATTTCTACATCAGTGATGATCATACACTTGATAAATGTTTTGTCCAACATTGTTTTAATATGCTTTATAAATAATTATAAATACGAGGGGTCACTTTTAAAGAGCATCCGGTGTGGTCATATGATTGTGTTGGTCACTTTAAATCAACACACTCATTCTTATGGTTGTCTCTTCTTCATAATAAAATAGATGTTCACCACACATGGATCTTTTTTGAAATGGGACATGGAAAAGGAGAACATGATGGTGTTGGGGCCTGCGTAAAATGTGCACTTAGGAGATAACAAATGAATCACTCTACTTCTTGCCTCACAAACTCAAACGATGTTGTTAATTGGTGCAAGAAAAATTTAATCCATGAATTCAATGAAAGGATGGCTAATGTGAGAAGGTATGTACTTGTTTCAATGACCCTTAATGTTTTCAAATGAAATTACTTACTATGTTTAGATGTACATGAGTATTTTTATTTAAATTATGATTTTTTTTTTTTATTATTATTTAAATGTGAAATTTGATTTGCATGAGTTATGTGTTTATCTTGAACATGTTCTTCTGGAATATTGCAATGGGTGATGTTGATAGATCAATGCCATATAATGGTGCTGCAATCCCTAAAACAAGGGGCTTGCACTCTATTAGGAATAAAAAAATGGCAAATATACACGCAATCGAGAAAAAAAGGTACTCTTTATTTTTTCTTGCATGTATTGATGATGTAGAGTCCTTCGATGAGTGTCAAAACCAAACTAACAATTTTTTCAAAACATGGATACATCAATAATTGACACCATTGCCCCCATTTGGAAATATCACCAATCTAGAGCACGATAATGAAGTGGTTGTGATTGACAAGGATTATGATCGTGTTTCTGATATGGTTAGAGAAGGTGATGTATTTGTTTTCATTGTTTAAATGATAATCTAGAAAAAATGCATTATTATTTATTGAGATGCAGTACTAGGTCGAAAAGCACGTTGATGCAAGAATTTAAAGATTCGCCAAATTATATTTATGCAATGGGTTCAATGGTTTTAGTGGGGCATTTATTTGCATAATTAAGGAAATGTAATGACCATATTATTTTCAAGACTACGAGCCATATGTTATATGTGCTCAGTACATTCATTTGGTCATAGAAACCCAGTTGTAGTTGAAGCCAGTGAAGACAAGGAAAAAGTCCAAGAATCGACAATGGAAATTGTCGATAGAAGATCATAATGCCATTCTTGAAAATACAAGCACATTTGATATGAATCAAGAACACATTGGTCAAGATGAATTTTTGTTTGATTCTAGGGTTAGAACATATAAATTTTATATAAATTGCACTTTATAGTTTATGGACATATCATTCTCCATTGCTGGTTTGTGATTGAATGCAAACTTGTGTTTTTGTGTCATTCCTTAAGGTTGATTGACTACAATGGATACATTGTTTCTTTCCAGAACTTTTAATATGCTAGAGTGGTGTTAAAGTGCAATTTGTATTGGTATACATTTCATTGTGGTACCAAATCTTAGAAAACATTCATCTATGCATTGTAAATTATACTTGGGAAACTAGATCTGAAGTGGTTTATGTTAATAAACAAAAGAGGTTACCCTCACTATTTTTTTATTTTTTTTAAGTAAAAAAGGGGTGTTGCCTACTATATTATATTAACAAAAAGATACAATGGTGCTACAGCCGCCAAGTGTTCCACCATTTTACCAGAAACTAGCACAACTTGGGGCTCATATGTTCCTTCTGGATAAAATATAAAAGATTGTTTTGCCATCTATCCTTCCCAAAGGAAACCAGGATAGATGGCCATGCATCGTCTTAAGACTGTTTAAGGCATTACAAAGAGATTTTTTATAAGCCTAGACTTGACTCTGAATAGTAAGAGCTAAATCAAAAGGGATCCCCAACATGGCTGGAAGTAAAAGAGAAAACCAGACTAAAATTGACTAGATCAAATACCCAGTGGCCTATCATCCTCGTCCTCCTGCCGTTCTTCTCTGGCCTGCATGACAAATGACTGGGTGCATGTTGGGCATTTTTTATTTTCTAGGGCATTGGAGTATGCTTCGAAAATCATATCCAACCGTTGTCCCATGAGGAGGGCCCTATGCTCCTGGTCTGCCATCTGTCCTCGTAGTTCAAACACTAAATCAAAGTGTGCCGCATGGAGGAAGGGTGACGGGGCACCAATATGTCCATGCATGGCTCGGTTGGAAGGTGGCAATGGGGTTTCGTCACCCTCGCTCAGAGTGACCCTCGTTTCCCTTGTAGCTACCTCGCCTGGAGTAACCGCCTCTGTGTCTACATTGCCCACACCCTTGTCCATGGCTGCTATGTCTTCATGGTGCTCAATTACCACGCAGGTCCCCTATGAGACCAAATTCGTGTAAGGCACTTCCTCGACATAACACGTTGGGAATTCCTCATAGAGCCCCCTCCTCATGCTGCCTCTTGCTTGAGGTTCCAGGGCATTCAGAGTGTTTTCCATGTAAGGCACTTTCTCGACATAACAGGTTGGGAATTCATCACCAAGCCTCCCCATCATGCTGCTTCTGGATTGAGTTTCAAGTGTAGTCATAGTATTTTCTTCCCGCATAGTGCCTGTGGGATGCCAATTATCTGAGAGTGAGAGTTGTTCTGGAGGGGTCTAAGCATGCTCCTCCGTCGCAAACTCATTTTCATAAGCCTGGAGTGAGAGATGGGTTGCCTGTGCTCTCTGACAAAGAATGGAGTTAGCCAGCGAGAGTTCTCTTTCCAATTGTTGTCTCCTCTGTCATTGAGCAGCGTGGGTGTTCCAAGTCGGCCCACAATGAGGTTTACCTCACTCCCTAGGCATCTTAGTGAAGGAGTGGGTATCAAACACACTAGGGCTCAAAAAAGTCGGAAGGATGCAGAGAAAAATGCACCAGATCTCACAAATGGCAGAAAGTTGCAGAGAAAGAATGAGCTAAATTTGACCATGCCTCCTCACTTTCATAGGCTTGTGGGACAGCGGGACATGGCTCCGCATTAAATATGGCATAGTAAATTCTTGCAGGGCCGGCCTTTTCCTGTGAGGGAGAGGTCGCTTACCTGGAGGTAGGATATAATGGGATACTCCCATCGTTAATGTTGAATAGATGGGGAGCGGCCTGCCACATTTAATATGAGGCTGGGCACTGTACCAGGTGGCAGTGCTATGCATCGTGTCACCCCATCGGGGGCAGGTAACCCTCACTAGTTGAAATCTATTAACTCAGGTATATTATCATACACTACAATTTTGATCCTAATCAAATCCTCAAGTACATTTTCTAAAGTGGTATTATCCCTTCTACTCTTAATATCACTCATCAACCTAGTGATCATTGTTGATCTTCACTATAACAATACAACGTATACTTAGGACTCATATCCACACTTAAGGCACTGATATTGATTTAAACCATAGTAGCATAATTCAAGTATGAATACCGATACAAATACGTAGTACGAATAAAATACAGAAGTAGACTTCTCAAACATAGTGTTCAAATTAAAAAAAAAAAGGTATTTTAAATTTTTAGTATTCAATGAGATTTTAAGAAATTTGTCAAAATGTGAATCAAAAGACAATTAATTCTGGTTTTAATTCTATATAAAATGATGCATAACTATAGTAACAATATGATATAGAGCCACTTATTTTTTACACAAAAGGTGGGTGAATAGAAGATCTATAAACTGGTTTAAGATCCCTAAAAAGAAAGCTTAATTGCTCATGAAACATTGAGTTGAATTTCTCTTCATTAGAGAAACATGTGGATGTATATGGAGAAGGAGAAGAAACCTTAGTGTGTTCTTGAAAACAAGGAGAAGTAGGAGAACAATAACACATTCCCTAATGAAATGGCCAAGACACAACCTCAATGGGGTGAACAATACCGAGACCATTTTTTCCTAAACCACCACTAGTATATCCCATCTAGTGGAGTGGAGATAATCATGGACAAACTACATATCCCGAGTGTTTCACTCCATAGTATTTTTACTTTTTTTAATTCAGTAGTTCATTTCGAGAAGAATGCATGAATATGCATAGGGATAATTTTGGACAATTTTGACCAAAATTCAATAACCTCAGTGCAGATCAAGCACAGGTAAATAGGAAAGAATAGGGGGAAGTTTGAGAGTCAATTAATAGAAATAAATAATTTGGGAACCAATAATTTCTTGAAGGAATTCATGAACCAACTACTGAAAGAAGTTCAAATCAGGCATCCAAAATGATATAAGGAAGTGTTGTCGAATTGGGAGATTTTGAATCTTCTTTACCTTCCTTTTCTGGACCTCCCTCCCTATTAACCATGGAAGAATAGAGAGAAACAAAAGAACAAGTGATGTGTCCATTTCCATTATGGAAACACAGGAATAAGTAAGAATGAGGAATATCAATCCATCCATTCTTCCTCATTTCCATGGGATGGCTATGAAGGACCCCAACACGTTTCGTTTTGAATTTGAAGCCCCCTTTGTAGAACCTATGATCCAGATTATTTTCGGCATGAAATGAGAGAGGATGTATAACAAAGAAATATAAAGAGATATTGCAAGAGAGACAATAATATAACAGAGATATATCAGATATATAACAAGTGACATAAATATATAGTAATACACAATTTCTATTAATGAGTGAAATGTACAAAACTGTAGAAATACAGAGTGAAAGACTCGCTAGAATGGTGGAAACTTATCTCTGATAAGAGATGTGACGGCTACCTGCATTCACAAGAAGATGATTACAATGAGGCTCTAAAGGCCTTTTTAACACAAAGAAAATACAAAACCCTAACCTCAGAAGATGAAAAGCCAACAGTTTTGTGGACCTTGTTTTGGGTAGTTTGGTGTATCAACTTCCCAGGGGCGTAAATTTGGAATATGATCTCTGTTTGGGATGCACAATATCTTGTTGGAATTGTATCATCGAGGAGATTCATTTTGAGGGCTCAATTAGTGCCTTCGGCTATCATTAAGGTGCTTGATCTTGAGAAAACTTCATTTAGGCCCTCAAAATGACCCCATAACTTTAGGAACAAAAAAGCTGCTAAAAATAGTGAATTGCGAGAAGACTGTTTTGAACCAGTTGGAAAAGGTGGGTGGCCACTGATATCCACCTGGATCAACCTATGAGTACAATAATGATGCTAAAAAAATTATGGAAAATGTGACGTATCAGTATTGTATGAATTTCTAGAAGCCCCTGTAAAAAACAATAAATTTTCAATCACATGTAAGTTTAAGCGAAATAACATTTAATTTTTTGCTAAAAAAACACTCGTGTCAAACAAGAATTATGGTTAGAATTTACGTAAACAATATCTATCTGGGGATGGACTGTCTGTGTTAGGCGGATCTACAGAATAAGGCCCTGAATGCACATGCAAAAAAATAATCAAGTCTTATGCATGTAACATTTTAAAAAATTCCAAGATATTTAACTTGTACTAGAAAATGATAAATAAAATTAAAAAGTACCTATGCGTGTCCTGTATGCCTGTCCACTAGCGCCTATAAAAAACAATAAATTGACAATCACATGCAAGTAAGATAAATATCATAGTTTTTCACAAATTAAACACACATGTCAAACAAGATTTATGAACTCATATTTTACCTAAACCATGTATCTATGGTAGGTGTATCAACAAAATAAGGCACTAAATGCATGTGCACAAAAATAATCAAGTCCTATGCATGTAACATTTTAAAAAAGTTAAATATATTTAACTTGTACTAGAAAATGATAAATAGAATTAGAATGTACCTATGTGTGTCCTCTGTGCGCGTGGGTGCGCAACAATGAGGCCAACCTGACGTTCAAGCTCCTCTCTTGTAGTGTGTCCAGTAGACCCCTCAGAAGTGCATCTATCATTGTCAGAGCCACGACATGTGCACACCAAGATCTTAAAAACATGTATAAAAGAAGATTTATGTTTATATTTTTTCACATTAAACATTATGTATATAACATATAGACTTAAGTATGAACTAAATAAGAATTAAATTTACCCGACAATGACCTCTAGGAGTGTCAGTGCATATCAGCCAAGTTTGCTTGACCCTAAAGTTGTGCAGTTGTGCACGATGATAATTTTCCACAAATTAAAAAACATGTCAAATTTAACATAAATATGTCCAGATCTGTATTGACATTAAACATTAAAAATATGTAACCTAGACTTGAACATGTTGAAGTTAACATTTGAATGCACCTGATAGTATTTATCCTTGTAGATTAGATATGTGATTATCATTAAATAGATTTAGAATCCTCGAAAACAATGTTGGTTGTCACAGATTGCGTGACTTGGGTTTTCTTGGTTTTTATGTAGGCTTCCCATTCGTCGATGATGTCTCAGTAAGAGGTCATATATTATATGGAAATTATTACAGTCTTAAAATGACATGGACAATAATTTTCCCTAGAGAATATCTCCATTTTGTCAAGAAATATCAAAGGCAACTAGAGGACTTTACAATCAATTTTAATTATTTATTCATGTAGTCGTGTATAGGTGAGAATGGATGCATGACTACTGGAGAAACTGTGTGAGAAAATATTGTATGGCCTTGGAAACATTTGCATCAGATATGGTTAACTCGTGTGGGAGGTCAACCACATAAGAGCATAGTGATACATGCTGAGGGGGGGCACAATAATAATATTGGAAGCTGCTATAGTTAAGAGAAAGTCGATTTAGGGCATTTCAGACATCTCTAGAAAATAATAGAAGGAAATCCGAACAACACCAGATCTGTACTATTCCACATGAGTTCATACAGTATGGATTTGTACCATATATTCAAGGGAAATAAGAAGTCTACATTTCGTTTTTGTAACCTCTATCTAAATGCAATAAAATCTTATTTATCTTGTGAAAATGAAAGAGTAATTGTTATGTTGCAATCTAAATGTGTCCATGTTTACCCTTTAGTGTTTACATGGTATCATAGCTATGTTAAATGGAATGGTCCTCATCACACGAAGTAGCAGAAGATGTATTCTCGACCTATCTCTTTTCCACTCAAACCAATGACATTTGGTATATAGATAGTGGGGCATCCAGTCATATGACTGGACACAAACACTATTTCAATAATCTGAGCGAAAAGGAATTTGGGTTCAAGATTTTGCTGGGGGATGACTATGATTATCATCCAAAAGGAGTAAGAACTGTAAATTTTGAGAGGGAGTCTAGGAAGCCTCTCTATCTGTCAAGTGTCCTCTATGTTCCAGGACTAAAGAAGAATTTGGTCTCAGTGTCAGCTCTAGAAGACAGGGATTATAAAGTATCCTTCAAGGATCGAAGGGCCTACATCAAATCCCGAGGGTTGAGTGAGGGATATGAACAAGTAATTGGAGTAAGGAAGGATAAGATCTATAAGTTGCAGTTTGACTCTCATTATCCACTATAAAGCAATAATAACACCACAGATTGTGAACTATGTAACACGCGTGTAGCTCATCTTGGACATGGTGCTCTAAGGATTCTGGGTAAGATTGTAACATGGATGCCTTCATTCAACACCAAACACCATGAATTGTGAAAAGGGTGTTTTCTAGGAAAATATGTAAGGGAACCTTTATCCAAGAATGACTCAAGGTCCAAGGGCATTGTGGATTTAATCCACACTGATATTTGTGGTCCATGTCTTCATTATCCATATGACGTAAGTTCATATACTACATCACCTTCATTGATGACTTTTCTAGAAATACTTGGATTTACTTCTTGACAAAGAAAACCTCAGAAGAGGTACTCAAGAGATTTTGTTGAAAATCAAACATGAAAAAAAGAAAAGTTCTTAGGTCTAATAATGGGGGCGGGGGGGAATAAACTTCATATTCCTTCAAGAAGTTTTGTGTTGAGGCTAGGATCAAAAGATAACTGACATTTTCCTATACCCCTCAACAAAATAGAGTCTCATAGAGGAAGAATAGAGCCATTGTTGGTGCAGCAAAAGAAATGTTACATGACCAAAATATCCCAATTTGTCTCTAGGCAGAGGCTTGTAACACAACAATATACCTTCAAAACAGAATCCCTCACAAAATTATGGGAAATGTGACGCCTGAAGAATATTTTACTGGAAATAATCCATACATCAGTCATCTGCAGATCTTCAGTTGTGTTGCCTACTGTCACATTCCTACTGATAAAGAACCAAACTAGATCCCACAAATGAGAAGGGGATTTTGGTTGGATATAGTGAGGTTCCAAAGCCTACAGAATATACATTCCATGCTCTAAGAAAATTGTCCTACGCAGATATGTAAAGTTTGAAGAAGAAATATCACTCTGAAATTCATGCCAAGATAGAGACATCTCTAGGGATGATTTTAGGGGCTAAATTTCTCTCATGGGATAATTTTCCATGGTTTTCCCCAAAAACTGATTCGCTATTCTAAAAATATTTCTCCCAAATTCTATAGGATAAAATTATTTTACCTTAAAAATCGCCAAAAAATTATACAAATTATATAAAATCCTTACAAATTTGAATATTTTTACAAAAATATCGCCAAACATTTATATTTTCCATATGAAGGATTAGTAAGATTCGCCAAGGTTTCTACATTTTAAATTAAATTTCCATCCTTAAAATCATCCTTAGAAATCTCAGAAACTGAGGTACCAGATCGAGAGGAGAAACTCTCATAAGAAGGAGCAGATCTTCCTGTAGTGGAACAACAAGAGAAACAAAAACTGACAACCCCCCCAAAAAGGAAACCAAAGTGGGTTGAGCGATTGCTAAAGGATCCCATGGAACAAGTATATTCACCAAAAACCTTAGTTAGAATAAGTGTACCCGATCAGAGGTATTCTGGATATGTTTCCCTCATGAGCAGTATGATCGAATTTGAATCAACCTGCTTTGAAGAAAGTATTCAAAAAAAGTCCTGGAGGGATTCCATGTTGGAAGAATATGATTCCATAATAAATAATGATGCATGGGAGATTTTACCCAGACCAAAGAATAAATCTGTGGTCAGCTCCAAGTGGATATACAAAATAAAGCATGCAACAGATGGAAGCATCAACAAACACAAGGCTAGATTTGTTGCTCGGAGATTCTCTCATAAGGAAGGTGTAGATTATGAGGAAAAATTTTCCCAAGTAGCTTGATACACCTCCATCCATATGGTCATTTCTATTGCCACTTATAAGAGGTGGAGAATACATCAGATGGATGTTAAGACTGAATTTCTTAATGGTAGCATTGAAGAGGAGATCTATCTGTAACAAACTAAGGGATTTGAAGTTCACGACATAGAAAGATATGTTTGTCATCTAAAGAAGGAACTATATGGCCTTAAATAGACACCTAGAGCCTGATACTCCAGGATCAACTGCTATTTATAGAGTATTGGAATTATCAAAAGTGACTCCGACCCAAACTTGTACCCCCTTATGAAAGGTGGGAAAATTCTCATTCTTGTACTCTATGTTGATGATCTCTTTCTAATAGGAGCATAAACTCTTATATTAGCCTGCAAGCAATATCTGACCAAGGATTTTGAGATGAAGGATCTTGGATTAATGCACTACTTTCTTGGGCTTGATATTTGGAAACAAGAGGGTAAGGCCTTTCTGGGTCAAGGAAAGTATACATTTGAGATTCTCAAGATAATTGGGATGGAGGACTGTAAACTCATGACCACTCCCATGATCACTAATCTCAAGAAATTAAGTTCATGTGAGTCAGAAAAGGTAAATCCCACTATCTATAGACAATTAATTGGATGTTTGATGTATTTGACCAATACCAAGCCCGATATATGTTTTGTTGTCAACACACTTAGTCAATATATGGTAAACCCCATAAAAGTGCATTGGACTGCAAAAAATCACATATTGAGATATCTGAAGGGTATAATAGAATATGAGCTTCAGTATCTACAAGAACACCAAGCCAAGCTTGTTGGCACAAGGGAGGACCCAAGGTTCAACTCTAACAGTGCACCGACAAACCCTAACTACTGGCCCTTACGACAATACCTGCGAAGCAGATGAAGTCTCACCTGAAGTAGTAATAGGAGGGTTGCAGGACACAGGTGTCTACAACTAGAGGAAATGCAAGATGATTATAAAAAAACAACACAAAATTATCCCAGATATTCCTATAGTATTATTATTAACTTCATGAAGTTAGTTATATGTTCTTATCTTCAACAGAAGAAAAAAAATAACAGTGCAATAATAGTGTAAAAGGTAGTAAATAAAAAAGCATTAACAACCATATGAAACAACAAGATTTTACATGGTTCACCCTCTCCCTAGGGATACATCCACATAACCGTGTTTATTTATAGAATAGATAAAGATATACATTTCTATCTGTGCACTCAACTGCAAATACTTCTCTCTATTCCCCTTTATTTCCTATCCCTGCGCACCCAGCTGCAGAGTCAATCTTCGCACCTAGCTGAAGATCCAAAATACAAGAATTCCTTAAAATATAACAATTCTACATCTCAACACCACTATCACCTCTATCACCTCTAATCTCAACTCTTCTAGACCTCTATTTATACATTCCAAGACTCTTAGAAAACCATGGGTCGAAGCCCAAGTGCCAAAATCCTAGGTCCACATAACCCTCATTTTAAGGACTTCGTTGACCTAGTCTTCCTTCTTCTTTGCAAGGTGCTCCCAAGCACCCATTAGTGTCTTCTTCTGCTTGCTGACTTGTCCATGATCTATCTTCTTTTCTACTTTGTATTCCTTGATATTCTCTTTCAATGACTTGCTTTCCTTTACTTCATTCCTTCTTTTATGCTTATTTAACCACTTCGACCCTTCCTCGGTTTGTGTGCCTTTCGTGCACTTCATACTTTGTCTTTATTCTTACTTAATAATCTCTTTCTTCCTTAATACATGACCAATGGCCAACATGCCCCCAACACTCACATGTGACTCGTCCCAAGTCATTGTAGGGTTGAGCCTTCTTTATTACTTCGACTGTAGACTGCACAAAGCAACTTGTGCTTTCTTCTCTATCCATCCCTCTAGTGTGCAGACTGTCTTTTCTGTGTCTGGTACCCAATTTAAAATACACCTGGTACCTAGACCCTTCTTCCTTTGCTTTTACTGAGAGTTGTGAAGCAGCTGGTTGTCACAATGCAACTTCAACGGACTCCCATTTATTAAACCATCCTTCCATTCTCCATTAAGAGTCTTCAACTACACAACTCCACCTTCTGTAACATAGACAACCTTGAATGGTATAAGACAATGTGTGATGAACTTTCTTGGATGCTTCATGAACTTGTTGTCATATAAAAGTTCCAAATCTCCTTGTTTACATTCTTTCTTCTTGATATGTCTGTCATGGTAAGCCTTTTCTCATTCTTTTTGTATCTGTTGATGAAATCCTCCAATGAATCTGTCTTCCTCTAGTTCCATCAACTGTGCGAGCCTGTATTGAACAATTCCGGTGTCATCCATACCTGTAAATGTTGCATAAACTAGGAACCAAATATTCCATAGGTAGCAGTGCTTCCTGTCCATAAACTAGCTTGAAGGGAGTATGCGTTGTTAACTTTTTGCAAGTGGTTCTATAATACCATAACACTAATGTAATTCTCAAATCCCAATCATCTTTGTTAACACTGCAAATATTAGTTAACGTTGTCTCCAAAATCTTATTGAAAGCTTCGACTGTACCATTCACATGTGGGTGATATGGTGTGCTCTTCTGATGGTGAACTTTGAACTCCTGAGTCAAGGATTTAATAGTTTGTTAATGAAGTGTGTGCCTTGATCAATCATAAGGATCTTCGGCCATCCAAACCTGGTTGTGATATCATCAAAGATAAACTGTAGAGCTGTAGCTGCACTACAGTCTTTAACTGCTCTTGTTTCTACCCATCTGGTCAAATACTCTGTAGCAGTGATGATATATCGAGCTCCTGTGCACTTTCCTGGTGGGTTGATAGGTCCCACAAAGTAAATAGCCCATTTCTCAAATGCCTCTAAAGTTAAATGAGGTGCTAAAGGCATATCATCCCTTTTAGAAAGCTTCCCTATTGTTTGATATGCATCACAGGCTCTGTAGTATTTCTTAGCATCCTCATGTAAAGTGAGACACCAGAGGCCAGCTCTGAGAACCTTCTGCGTTGTTGATTTCCCTGCATAATGTCCTCCTGTGATGCCTTCATGTGCTTCTACAAGAATCAATGGTATTTATGACTCCATAACACATCTTCTTAAGATCTCATCTGGTCCCCTCTTATATAAATGTCCAGCTTTAAGTTGAAAATCTATAGCACAAACTACCAAATGTTTCTTCTGAATAACTATATACTACGAGGTTCCATTCTTGTGGACAAGAACTGGACTATCTCGGCAAAGTGATCATCGACTTTCTCGATGGCCAACAACTGTGCATTTGGTAGTGTATCATCCAAACTGGTAGGTTCCTCTCCATGTTCTAGCCTGGATAAGTGGTCAGGTCCCTTATTCATTCTTCCTGGCTTGACCACAATCTCAAATTCATACTATTGGAATAATAATAGCCATATGCATATTATTTCCCCCAACACTAGATTTTTGACTAAGTACTTCAATGCAGAATGACTAGTAAACATCTTAAAATGTCCTCCCAACAACTAGTGTCTAAACTTCTTCAGCGCATATACCATAGCTAAGCCTTCTCTTTCAGTGGTAGTATAATTATTTTCATATGTAGAAAGCTTCCTTCTAGGAAAGGCTATAGGGTGGTCAATATATCATGCACCTGGCTATGCTAAAAATGCTCTTAATGGAATGGATGAAGCATCGACATGAACATTGAATTCCTTAGTCCAATCTGCAAAAACCAAAATAGGCATAGTGATCATTTTCTGCTTTAATGTGTCGAAGCTCTGCTGGAATTTCTCTATCCATTGAAACTTACTATCCTTCTTTAATAGATTCTCCATAGGTGTTGTTATATGTGCGTAACCCTTATTAAAATTTATGTAGTATCCAGTGTGTCCCAATGCAATGCAAAAATTTCTAACCAAAGTAGGAGGAGGTAGATCAACAATGATAGCAATCTTGGAAGGATCTACCAACAACTCCTACTTACATACAATGTGTCCTAAAAACACTCCAAAAGGTGAAAATAAAATACACTTCTTCAAGTTCAGGGAAATCTGACATTGTCTACACTTATCCAACATTAATCTCAAACCTTCAATATGATCTTTCAATAGACTAAAAATGGTCCAGTCATCAAAGTATGCCTCGAAAAACTTATGTAAAATTTCCTTAAATGCTTCAACCACCACCCTAGAAAAGACGGCTGGTGCATTCTTCAAACCAAAAGGCATCACAATGTACTTAAAATAACCCCATTCTGTTGTGAATGTAGTCTTATGTATGTCCTCCTTAGCAATTCTGATCTAGTGATATCCTGAAAATTCATATGTGAATGAATAAAATTCCTTTCCTCCTACATTATCTAGAACTTCATCAGTAAAAGGTGTAGGAAATGGATCATGTAAACATGCATCATTCAATTTCCTTAGATCTACACAGATTCTAATTTCTCATGTCTTCTTATCTTGGACCACTATAGGGTTGATCCATTCAGATTCTTCAATTGGTTCTATAATTCCTACTTCTAGCATTCTATCTAATTCAGTCTTAACTTTCTGCTTATACCTGAGATCCAGTCTGTAAGGCCTTTGCTTGACAGGCCTTGCATTTGCTTTCAAAGGAATCTTCAATTCTCCCATGGGTCCTTTAATGCCCTTCATGTCTATGAATTTGGTTGGAAACAAGTCTTGATACTCTTGCAATAGTTCTGTAATCTTACTAATAGTAGCATCATCCCAATAGTCTCCAACATTTGCCAACTTAGTGCTTTCTCTATTCCAATATTAACCTTCTTAATTTTAATAGGCTGCCCAACAAAAGGTAATTCAATCCTTGGCCCTTCTAGATCTTTGTCCTTCAATTTCTGAAATGTTCACATTCCTAGGGTCATCATCCTCATCAGAATTAATATTATAACAACCCTGTAACCGTTGAAGAAGCACAGTCCATTCATCTTCTTCTTGTTCATGAGGGGGGTTAGGTGCCTCCTCAAAGACCTTCTGTCTTACAATTTGTAAATCATGTTCTACTATGGGGTACTGAATTTCAAATAGGAACGTAGCTATAAATTTATGGGTCATACCATACCAATCTGAAGTGACTAAGCACAGTTCTTCTTGAAGATACTAGTTGATAGGCGTCGTATATAAGGTGTTGATGAACTTATGTACCCACTATTCTTTAGGAATGTTGCTCCAAGCTTCCTCACAAATTCACACATGATCCTTAGGACAACTCTGACCTGTGTATCGAACTTCACAACCTTCAACTTGGTCTGAAAAGTGCACTGTCAACAAGGTGCAACATTGTACCCACTCCGCGATGTTCTTCTTGTGTGTTACCCACCATCTAGCTGACATTGATTTCAAGGTTTCATCTAGTTCCAACAACCTCTGTTGTATTGATACAATTCCTTCAAATTCAAATAGAAATGTATCTAAATTATTCAAGCCATCAAATGTAGAAAGATTACTTACTTCTGTGCTGAACCAACAAACTACCTTAGTCAATATGGCACACTTCCATGTAGAGACTTCATACATTTTGTTATGCCAATTTTCCAATGCTTCTTCTGAATATGAAGAGCATGCACTTTCACTTTGCCAACTTAGATTTCCATCTGTTGTAGGATTAATATAATCCTGTTGTCCTGCTGTCAGTTTATAGATGTTCTCTAGCTCATAGGCATGGTCTTCAGGATCAAGAGGTGCAATGACCCTAAGGCCATCACCTTCAAATGCCATTCTTCTCTTTTTTAGGTCAATAATAGTCAAATTGTCAAAAGCCTAATCAATACCCAACAACGTAGGATAGGGACAACTATCATCAACGATATCGATCACTTTGAAGTCTATCAATGTCCTCACTCCGTTGATGTCCACAAGGACATTTTCTAGTCTTCCAAAGGGGCTCACCTCATGCTTATTAGCCATCCTGAGCCTAATAGAAGAGTAAATATATTTAGGTTTTCCCATCAATGCCCAAGTTTGCTTTGTCATAACATTTACTTCTGATCCCAGGTCAAGGACCACATAGTCCATGTCGTAGTCTCCAATCTAAGCACTAAGGTGCAATTCCTTGCTTGTCCTCTTTTTTCTAGATACTTTATTCACAACTCTACTCATCAGAGGATATACTCTTCCAATTTCATATTGTCTTATCATGTGTTGTAGTTCCTTCGCAACTCTTTCATCTTTAATCAAATCAATACAATTATACAAGAAATCCACAAGCTTTCTTACCTCTTTTCCTTGTCTGGGTGGGGAAAAATGATCAAATGATGGATTAATTTCACGTTCCCTTCCTTCTAATTGTGCCCTAGATGAATAATCATGTTCACCTACAAATTATTTTCTTTCTTCATCAAAAGTATTCTTTTCTTTCCTTGGATCAAACAATGGCGCCTTCTCTGAAGCTCTTCTGATACATGATCCATCTATAGTCTTTCCTGGATTCAACCTATCTTCTCCTCTGACAGTGCCTCCTCTAGTAATAAAAACAACTCTGGGTTCCTCACCGCGAGGTTCAACTAATATTCTCTGGATTTGTTGGTTTCCACCTCATCTTTCCTGAAATTTAGCTAACAATATTGGAAAGTCTTCAATGACATGGTCAAATGAATTACATTAGCTACAAGTAGTACAAGGGTTCTGACAATCCCTTTCCAAATGACCTTGCTAGGCAAATTTATAGAAAATAATCTGATCTCGACCTTGACCCATGCCTCCTCCTCGTCCTCTTCCTCTGAGCCCACAATGAGGGGCGAAGCTTCCTCTTTCTTTGGAACTGAACTGCATAACATTCCCTTCTGGCTGTAATTCTCCTTGGATTATTTATGCATCCCTTGATATTTCATGCATGAGGTCATAAGCCCTACATTCCTTTTCATCATGCCCCACAGATTTACAGAATGTACAATAAATATTGGTGGGTGTTTGGACATATTTCTGCATATAATAACATTCACCAGGGCGATGTCTAGTTCTACATACCTCGCACCATGGTAAATTAGTCTGCTTCAAAGGGTTAGGAGCTCCAGAGGCCAATTATTCACAAAATAAAGGACAATGCTCTTTGTCATGGCCCTCTGCTTTACATCTGATACACCAGATGTCTTCTCTTTTCTCTTTTCCTCTGTGTTTCTTCATGTCTTCAACCTGTAAAGATAAACTAGTTAACTCATTCAAAATATGACTCATACCTGGACTGGATTCTCTTAGAGGGGTTTCTTATAGTTTCATGACAATCTCTAATGCTTCAGCCTGCAAAGCAACCTTTTGTTGCATTAGAGGAAATCTAATGTGTGGCAGGAGGGTAGCAATGAACTATTCCTTATATTGTCATCTAGAATCCAAAAACGTAAATGGCCTATCAAGGTCTTAAACCTTTGATCAAATTCCCAAATAGGTTCAGTTACCTTATGCTTGATTTCCTTCATGACGCATAGCCCCTACCTTGACAGGGTCTGTTGACCTCCCGGTCTATGGATCTTAAACTTCCTTGAACCGAAATGGCTCTTTGGATCCCTGCAGAAACATCCAACAAGAAAATCCATAGGTCTTATTTCGAAGCTTCGCCCACATGAACAAACACTAGGCACAAGCCTCTTCCACACAATCATTGGTTGTGATCGAGTGGTAACTCACAAGGCACTTCGGGATTTCACCTTCGGGCAATTTGATATGAGTTTCTCTGACTCTTCCTGATCCCCGAAATTCTGAACAAGAGTCTAACACAGGCTAGCCCCTCCCTTCGACTCTCTAATGTGACCTCTTGTTGCGTCCTGGGGCCCAGCTTCCAAACACTTCGCACTTCATGACCTCGGGTATTCTATTGTGAGTCACCCGACTCTCTAGAGTTTCGAACTCCGAACTCTTGGCTCCACTCACTTCATATCAATGGCCGAGATCTCTCCGTGATCCAACAGTCTGAATCCTCTATCATGGATCAAGACTTCACGTCTCATGTTGTTGGGTAGACAACTCTCCTCTTTAGACCCCTGACTCCTGATTCTCTGATTCCACGAAAGAAATCAATGAATCGATCTTCCCTTGGATCAACGGCTCACTTTTACTCCTGGTCTTTCTTGAGTGTTGGATGACTCTTGGCTCGTATCCTTCTTGCAGCTTGACTGGATCCAACGACCCATGGAAAATCATCCTTGTCCCTCTAGGGATTTCCATCGTCCGTCCAAAATTTCAATGATCCTTGCCAAATAGTCTTGGCATCAACCCTTTGATCTTGATTTCCGTAAGGGTGACTTCAACCCTTGTCCTTCCTTTGAACTCTTTGAAGTCTCTATCCTTCCTAAGCTTGATTCTTACTGCAAACTCTTGAACTCTAAGGAATCTTGCCCGCACTCCTTGCGGCCCTCACGATAACCTCTGGTTATCCGACCACTCAAATTCTGTGCACTTCTTGCGATAGAAGTTCTTCAACCACTCCCTTAAGTTGAACAAGTCTAAGAATCTTCTCATTCGGCACACTCCTTGCACGGCTCTATGCTATACTTTCACTTCTACTGGTACAATTTCAACTCTAACCCTCCTGATATTTCTGAGATAAAACTAAGAAACCTATCAACGCACTCCTTGCGGACTTTCACTACACTCCTTGTAGTAATTATCAGAACGCGAAGCAATTGAAACTTATACTCTCCCTCTCATAGAATTCATACATTCAACATAGAATCACATACACATACAACATTGAAACAAATACATAACAGAGAATATGAGCAAACTGTAAACATTCCTTTCAATAGATGGAAACAATAACCATAATACACCAGGAAATTGGATTAAAGCATTCTTATATTACTCCAAGTTCTTTTGTACATGGATTCAATACCAACAACTATCTTCTCATACAACTTCTACGATCTCTGTTATTTTCTAATCTCCTATGCTTTCTATCTTTACAGCCTCATTACAAAGAGAATGATACAATACCATACATACGAGGGAGTCTTCTTGAGTTTTTCCCTCCTACAACTCTAAGATATCTTATCAAATTAAAAGATCTATCTACTTTACATTTATTACAATAAATGTCTCCAACCGACAGATGAGAGCAACGCTCAATATCTGTATTACAATCCCCAAAACATTTAAGGTGACTATGTCTTTTCAGATATAACATTGATGTGCTTTCCCTTTGGAATTCAAAATGTCTTCAAAATGTGCGCTGGTGTAATTCTAGCTGTCCTCCACTCACGCTTGCTTGCGATGCTCCTGCATCACTTCAAATTTTTAATGCATTGCGACTTCGAATTAGGCTTCTTGAACTCTGCACTCAACACAGCCTTAATGACATTTAGTGATCTACGTGTACAAATGTTGTAACAAACTTCATATAACATCTCGGTGCATGTTCCCTCAAGGTAGTACTAAACTGGGCTCTCTTAACAACTTTGTCGGTGACTTGCTTAATGATCCATACAACTTCACATAAGAACCAGTGCTAGTCAGGATCCTCACATCCATCTCCTTTGAAAATAGGTAACCTCATTTCATATTCCATTTATTTTCCTTGGTTTCTCGACTGAGTCTTTAAACTGCTTGTGAAAGTACTCTGAGTGCTCTGATTACTCTGGTTACTTGGTGCTGCTAAAACAACAGGAGGAGTAGAAATACTTACTTTGATAGTAGGCGCAGTACCTGAAGTTCCTGGTTCTTCTCGGCAAGGTTCTTCAGTCTCTACTTCCTCTGCCCTTGTGAACTCTGAATACTCTTTGTCTGATTGTTCTTCTTCTTCTCCACTGTAGAATCCTTTGTCTTGTGCTAATGGCCCGTGACTCTGCTTAAATAGGTTCACAAGAGGAATGTTTTTGAATGATCTCCCACTACGCATGTGTCCAACCTCTATGTCACTGTCGTTGTCTGAATTATTTAACATTAGCTTTAAAATCCAACTGATTACTGTATCTTTAAGATATTCTTATCATGCAATAACATCTTAATCTTCAACTTCAAAAAGTGTAGAAAATTTCCAATTCTGAATTTTTGTCTTAGATGGAAACCACCTTAACATTCCCTCAAGAAGATCCCAGTCCCAGCAATGGAACCATTTGTTGGCATAGGGGCAGACCCAGGGTTCAACTCTAACAGCGTACCAATAAACCCTAACTATTGGCCCTTACGGCAATAACTGCGAAGTAGATGAAGTCTCACCTGAAGTATTAATAGGAGGGTTGCAAGACATAGGTGTCTACAACCAGAGGAAACGCAAGATGATTCAAATAAAACAACACAAAATAGCCTAGATATTCCTACAATATTATGCTTAACTTTGCGAAGTAAGTTATATATTCATATCTTCGATAGGAAAAAAATAATAGTGCAATAACAGTGTAAAATGTAGTAAATAACAAAGCATCAACCACATGAAACAACAAGATTTTATGTGGTTCACCCTCTCCCTAGGGATACGTCCAGAGAACTATGTTTATTGATAGAATAGATAAAGATATACAGTTCTATATGTGTACTCAGTTGTAGATCTTCCCCTTTATTTCCTATCCCTGCGCACCCAACTATAGAGTTGATCTTCACACCCAGTTGAAGATCCAAAATACAAGAATGCCCTAAAACATAACACTTATACATCTCAACACCACTATCACCTCTATCACCTCTCATCTCAACTCTTCTAGGCCTCTAATTATACATTCTATGACTCTTAGAAAACCATGGGTCGAAGCCCATGTGCCAAAACCCTAGGTCCACATAACCCTGATTTTAAGGACTTCGCCGACTTGTTCTTCCTTCTACTCTGTGAGGTGCTCCCAAGCACCCATTAGTGTCTTCTTCCGCTTGTCGATTTGTCCATGATCTATCTTCTTTGCTTATTTTCTTCCTTGATCTTCTCTTTCAATGGCTTGCTTTCCTTTACTCCATTCCTTATTTGATGATTCTTTAACCACTTCGAACCTTCCTCGGTTTGTGTGCCTTCCGCACACTTCATACTTTGTCTTTCTTCTTCCTTAATATTCGATTTCTTCCTTAATACATGAACAAGGGCCAACAAATCTCTTGGGCTACACTAACTCTGATTAGGCTGGAAGTGCCATTGATAGGAAGAATACTTCTAGTTGTTGCTTCAACTTAGGATCAGGGGTGATATCTGTTAGGCGGAAATATTGTCGTTTAATTTCATTGTAGTACTTGCCCAACTATTTAATTTTTCAATCTGAGGTTCGTAGGCTTAGGAAGCACACACACTATATATGCAGGACTGAAGTAGAAGTAATCTAATCTAAATTATTGAAATGAAATTAATCTAGGAAAGCATTGAAAGACTAACTAGGAAAGCAGGAAATTAATCTAGGAAAGCAATACAACATGTGAAGACTTGAATGACAAAAGACATATGTGAGCTCACACATAAATCAATCTCAAATTATATTACAAGAATCAAATGACAAAGCATGAAATAATAACAATGAAATAATCAAATCTAAGAATCCCCTTCTCCTAATTACAAGACTAAACTATGAATTACATGCCTCCATTGTGAATTACATGACTCCTTCATGAAGAGAGAGAACTCTCTTATATGCATGAAAGTCTTGAAGAGTGTCATAATTACAGATCCATTATTCTCTCAACTTATTCCTTCAAATCCTCCACTCATATCTTGTATAAGATATCCTATCAAAATCTCCATGATCTTCTCCTTTGAATATGCTTGAATGATTGTCCCAAACATTCTTCAAATCAACAAAGCTTGAAGATGAGATTCGAATTTGAGGCTAGGTGGTAATATTTGACTTTGTTGAAATCTTCAAATATGCTTGCACACATCATCAAACTCATCCAACCTTGATATATAATGAAAATATGTTAATTTCTAATATTTAATCACAAATTCACTTATAATACTAAAATGAATACAATGGAAAATAATAAGGAGAAACCCAAGTATCATTATGTAAATGGTATGATGGAAGGTTAATGGGACGATGAAATGTAAGGAATAGTGAAGGAAAAAGAGGATATAAATGTTACGTTTCTGAGGCCCAACAATATCGTGGTACAACATAAAAAATTTGGCTCCGGAAAATTATGAATCCAAGCAAATTGTGAATCCATTTGGCTCTAGAAAATGGTGATACCAAGCAAGTTGTGAATCTATTTGGCTCTGGAAAATTTTTGTTGACTTGTTTGACAGAAAATTGGATCCCACCATAATTTACTGTGATAATCAAAGATGAATTAAATTTTCTGAAAATATAGTCTTCCATGATAGATCCAATCACATTGAAATCATGTACTATTTCATCAGGGACCAAGTACAAAGAGGACTACTAAAGTTTTAATATATTCCCACAAATGAACAAGTTGTAGACATTATGACTAAGGGACTATCAAAAGGGAAGTTTGAATATTTTCGTGGAAAACTAGGTATTGTAGAAAACCGTTCCTCACTAATACAAAGTGTTAACAAGTAGTGATGAATGGTTAAGGTAAGTTTAAGTTGGGTCAACAAGATATTAAGTCCCTGCCCTTGATCTAGAGATAATATCCAATGTTTGGGATCCCTCATGAGCTAGGGGACCCACTTGAACCCTAGACAAAAGGGGGAAAAGGAAAATATGATGTGTGTAGTCGTGTAGAGGTGAGCATGGGTGCACAACTACTGGAGAAACAAAGTGAGACGGGCTTGTATGGCCCTGTAAACATATGCATCAGATTTGTTTAACTTGTGTGGGAGCTCAACCACATAAGAGCATAGTGATACAGGCTGAGGAGGGCCACAATAATATTATTGGAAGTTGCTACAATTAAGAGAAAGCCAATTTAGGACATTTCAAACATCTCTGGTAGATAATAGAAGGAAATTCGAACAACACCAGACCTGTACTAGTTCACATGAGTTTGTACAGTATGGATATGTACTATATATGCAAGGGCATTAAGAAGTTTGCATTTAGTTTCTGTAACGTCTATCTAAATGCAGTAAAATATTATTTATATTGTGCAAATGAAAGAGCAACTATTCTATTGAAAATTAAATTTGTCCATGTTTACCCTTTAGTGTTTATAGTTTTAGCTCTTTTCACTCTACATTTTCTGTTTTGTTATATTTCAAGGACATAAAATGTTGCAGCTTCATATTCTTCACTTTTTATTTGTACGGACTTGAGTCATTTCCTCCACCCACATCCAAACTACTCAATCCTCCTGGGCCTATAGTTTCTCATAGTCATACATGATTTCTCACTAACATATAACTTATTCCTATTACAAAATTCCCCTCTCCTCCTAGCCTCTGTTCTTGACACTCAACTACATCATCCCCCCTTCGTTCCTATCGATGTTACTTTGCACCTTTTGGTGCAATTTCTAGTATAAATATTGGGAATTCATTGAGAAGTTTGCTTGGGGAGAAACATATACAATAGGATTTTGCAATGACAAGCACTAAATTTGAATAAACCAATTTAGTGAATGGGTCCACAGGAAAATGTCCTTTCTATATTGTGAATGGGAGACCTCCAAGAGCAGTGATTGAATTGGAATTCTTTCCTATAGCAAGCAAGAGGAGTGAAGATGTAGAATTATTTTCAAAAACTGGTTAATAAATGACACAATATTTAGGTGATTGGATGAACATTTTTTTTTTAAATAAGCTAGCTAGTAGTAGCAGTTTTCACAAGTTCACATCCATAGAGATCTTTTGTCCATAGTGGTACTACTTAGGGTTCTGAAATTTTATTGTGCTCCTAGTTTCTTGTGAAAGATTCCATTTTCATACAAAATATGTAACTTGCTAGCCACTATAATTACCATGTAAAGGAAACAAATTTTTGATGTGTCACGGAGATAAATAAAACTTCTCATATGAGATAGTAAAAATATGTTTTCATCAACTTTTGATATAATATATCCATCAACCCTTTAATAGCTCATGACACAATCACTAATACAAGAATCCTTGCCCCCCCCCCAAAAAAACTTATATATATAAAAGGTATTCTTTTCACAAAATTAATCTCAATAGAAAGCAAGGTGACTAACTATTTAGTTAGATAAGGTTCCTAACAATTATATGATCTACTTTTTATTCTATACAATATTTCCAAATTGTTCAATTTGAACCAAAATTATGTGTGTAGTTTTATTTTTGGGGATGCCATATCTTTGCCACAACATTGAACTAAACTCAAATCAACATATATTTCAATTTTCTTCTATATTCATCTCCTCAGTGACACCATTTATCTAGGTTGGAAATCTAAACTTTTGTTAGATATTTTCTTGAATCTTATTTCAAAAATTTATGTATTCATTTTACTATGAAATCCTTGGAAAATTCCCCTGCTAAAACGACATCTATGTTGAACATAGAAATATTTCAATCCTCCTAAATATAAGATGTCATTCATTACTTTTCGAACCCAAATCCTTTTATGCTTAAACACTATTTATGTTGGAAATCATGATTCCTCCTTTGCATTAGCTATCATTATTTAAATATCAATCCTTGGATGGTATCAAGGTACCAACCATAATTCTTTCCTAACACCTTGCATTCCTTACTTCATGGGTATATAAAACTGTTATGATCCTTAGTGCTTAACATTATTCACAAAACATTTATACATGAGATATATGATACAAAATTAACATATTATGGCAATGCTTTTGCTGCTTGCTTGGGGACAATAATAAAATGCAGCTCGATTAAAAATAAGATATAGAACACTATATACTAGATATATGTATTTACATTTTGTGTTCAAGCAAGACAACTCTCTTAACCTTGTATAGATTGGCTAAAATATCTGCCAAGTTTTAAAGATGAGGAAGGTGATGATATTGCTTTAAATTTGATTAAGTTTCACATGCATTCACGTAAGATAAAGGTTAAATGGCATGAATATTGTCTGATGAAGATGTTCATGGTCACTTTGGAAGGAAAGGAAAGATCATGATATCAAAATTTACCACCTGATAGTCTTTATTCTTAAAAGGATTTTCACACAGTATTTTTTTGAGCATTTTAAAGAATCCTATCCATGTTTATTGTTGGTTGAAAATTGTTGTGAACATTTTGATAGTTTCATTCAACACCTGGAAATGTTTTATGATGATGAAGAGTTTATGGATGAAGAAATTATAGAATCCTTATATGAAAATCCATTTCAGCATCAAGAGGAAAAAGTATAGGGTAACTGCCATCATACTTAGGAAACTTTTCAGAGGGTAATAGTTTCTCCTTTGGTTGGAAATAAAATGGATCATGTCCTTAGTATTCAGATCCATATTCCATCCCTTGAGAATGATGAGGAAATTCAATAGCCTTTCGAGGTTTCAAAGGAGCAAGAGAAAGATATGGATTTGTTAGATTTTGAATCACCTAAATTGTTTCCTGAGCCATTTATTCAAGAAATATGTGAATTTACTTATGAAGAGATCATTCCTACACATGAAAGTCATGACTTAGAACATAAGAGAACTAATGAAGAAAAAAAGGTTGTTTTATATCTTTTTAAAAATGAATCATTTTATGACAGTTGCATCACAAGGCCACAGGAGGACAATGCAGAAGAAATTGTTTTCCTAGATTGTTTTGAAAATCAAGATCATAGTTTTTCCGAATTATGTCAAGGATCACTCTTAGATATACCCGTTGAGCTGCATGAAGAATTAAATATACAAGTTTTTCCTGTTCCATTCAAAATTTTTCAAGAATACATAAATGTTTTGCCTGATATGGATGATAAGGAAGAAAAACAAATGGCTACTATTTCCTTGAAAAATGATCATGAGTTTAATAAAATGGAACAACAACCAATAGTTAAGAATGAAGGAAACCTTATTCTTTTTTTTTATCATCAACGAGAGGTAATAATCCATGTTTTTGAAGACCCTTTTGCCAGTAAGCTGAAATCATCAGGGAAAGAGAATTTTACAAAATTCATGGATATAGGAATTAGTTTCAGATGGCAGGTTGAGTTGTCACATTTACAATTTCTCTTTGTGCTTATGGAGAGTGAAAGAAGAAATCAATCAAACAATTATTTGCTTGACTGGCTACATTGATAATATGATGTCACTTTATTTTACAGTTGTCTCGCCAATTTCGAGTAGGATGGTTTGTTTTTTAATAAGCTCATAAGAGTGAGCATATTTCAATTTTTAGTTTACAACAATATGCAGTTTTGGTTTTCAGTGGTTTTGGTTGCATAATAAGTTGGTTCCAGATCACAGGTTAGTTTGCAGGTTGCAGACATGGTTTGGAAACAACCCAATGGATGAAGGAACATGGTCAGTGGGTTCTGTTTCCATCCTTATACACACTTGCAAACGTGAGCTAAGTCCTGCTCACTTAGTGTGTCCTCGGAGGCACAATGCCTAGGTTCAAAGTCCACGCTCTCACTTTGACTTGAACCTCTTCCATATAGGATGAATCCTAGGGAATCCAAGGGGGGTAGACCCTAGTTACTAGATGAGATTAAGAGTTTTAATGTCAGGGGGGAACTAGCCTAAGATGTCAATCAACAAATGCAAGATGCAACTATCTAGGTATGAGAGTCAGACCTTTTCCTAGGGTAACTAATACTAGTGCCTAAGATTGGGCAATGGGGTCAACTAAGTTAAGGGGAATGTTCATTACAAGATAAGTTACAAAGTATTACAATAAGACAGATACAGTTAGATACAAAAGAATATATCAGATATACAGATTAAGACTAGATACAAGAATGACGATATACTAACAAGTTTGCTCGCATGTGCAGGAATTAAAGATACATAAGATAAATAAATCAACACATGAAGCCAAGAATGCTCACAAAAGATAGAGCTCCGTTGGACTGCTTTTCAATGGCCAAGAAATGCAAAGAACTCAAGACCCAATCAAGAGAATGCCTCTAGGTGGATGCACACTTCTTGAAGGATCACACCACGAGATATAGGAATAGAATAAAGATGAAATCTTTGAAAGTAAGGTGCTCTAGATGAAGAGATATAACCACTTAAGAAATGATTCTACAATACATAAATGATAACTTGCGTATGAATGTAAATTAAAAGACAGTGAGATCAGTGAACTTGCAAGTATGTGACTGTATTGCTTGATGTTGTAGACTGAAAATTGAATTAAGTGGTTAAGTGTGAGATTAATTTTAGCCCTATCTAAGTGTCAAACCAAAACTCTCCTTCCCCTATTACCAAGTGGTTGCTGTATTCTCAAGAAGTGAGGCAATGAGGCCTACCCTAGCTTCACAGGTCAACCCTAAGGCCGAGTACTCCAGAAAATTTCTGTGGCTTTCCTCAAAACCTCAGTTTTTAAGTGGCGAAGATGGTGAGTTAAGGTGTCCTATTAAGTCTAATTAATAAATTTTAAATCTACGAGCTAAAAATTGTGAAGTATGACTGAGCGCTTATAGCTTGCTCAACAAGAAATCGCCAAAATATTGAAAATTGAGAGATAAGAAGGCTGAAGCCTTTAGACAATGTATTGCAAGTTAAAATTTAGTTTCCAGAAAAGGCCTTGGGGACCCAGACCAGAATTAACGATTGAGTTCTTAGTTATTATATTGCAAATGTGGAGTGTGAGAACTGAAAGTAACTTGCAGAATTGTAAAAGGTTGATTAATTGAGCCTTTATGAAACCAGTGTTAGCATGCGCATGTGTAATATAAAGATTAGATAAACTTAAAGTTACATGCAACAGAAAATAACGATCTAATCTAAGCCACCACGGGCTCTAAGCTAGCATGAGTTATGAGATCTACTCTAGATTATTTTAAATTAAGCATGCATGTAGAAATCACGACTAATCTAGCTAAAAATGCAAAATAAAGACTGAAAGGAAAGCAAGTCACTTGGGTACAACTCCTTCGGGCTTACGTCTACAGTATTTTAGAGTAGAAAGAAAGATGAGAAACTGTTACCACTTCAAGGAGTTGTTCTGAGGGTGTGTTATGTATGAAAATTGGGCAGCATGCCCTCTTGTCTTGGTAAGAACCTACAAAAATCATCAAGCTATTGCTTGCTGATTTGAGCTGCAACACACTCAACAAAGTTACGAAATCTTTGTTTTTAGGCAGAAATTTCGTGCATACAAAAACCAGAAAATTGTATTGATTAAGTAACCAGTCTAAGCATGTTAGATACCAAAAACTGAATCTGAAAGAATGAGGAAGAAGAAGAGAATGCTAGTGAAGTGTAAGCGAAGATGAGGGTGCATTCGTCCTTGAAGCTATCCCAACAACTTCATAGAGGTGACCTGCAAAACTCAAACCAAAAGTGATATGGAACAACAGATAATATCCTGCATGCATAGACAATACAACATAGTTTCTATTATATAAGCATGCACAAAATATATAGGTGGGCAACTACACTATTGCCTCACCTAGCCTAGTAAACTAATTTACTTGAGCAACTATTTACCAAAACACATAAAGATTTAGAATGATATCACCTCACAATGAGTGGAAAATCCAGACTAATCTTGAACGCCATAGTATCCTCCAAAGCAGTTTTTGTATTATTAAATGGGAAGAGGTTGTAGCATCAATGCTGCTACAAGCTCTTCAAGAACCAAAACTAGTGAAGCAATGTGAAAGTAATGAGAGAGAGAGAGAGATGGGAAGAATTCTGTAGCATAACAATACTGTGAAGAATGATGTCTAATGAGGGAGTGAGAGGTCTCTTAAATAGCCTTGGGAGACTAAGAGACCCCTCTTGGATCTTCAACACTTGTCAAAGATCCAAAGGTGAAGATAACTCATTGAGGAAAGAAACCAATGAGATGATAGGCTTTTAGGGTAAGGGGAAAAGGAAAAAGGATGAAGTGATGAAGAGAAAGCAAGGAAATGAGGGGGAAAAATAAGAAAGAGGAGACCCACGTATGGATTAAGGGAGATGTTACTTGCTTTCATGGAAGATGTTTCCATCTTCCACAAGCTTTATCCAAAATTTAAAGCATAAGCGTGAGTTTGGAAGAGGAAAGACGTGAGTTTTCCAAGGGAAAAAACGTGAGGGGAGAAAAGAAAAACGTGAGGTAGGAAGAAAGCGTGAGGGGGAGTGTGTGTGTCACACTCCAACGTGTGATGTAAATGGTTAAGGAAAGGTTTAAGGGACCCATGCTCTAAATTAAGAGAGCTTCAAAAAACCTACGTGGGAGTGGGGACGCATTTCCAAAGGGGAAAGCGTGAGTGTGAGGGAATGTGGGGGAGTGTGTGGGACACACTCCCTAATGGGACGTGATAGATGGATGAGAGTTCTACGCCTTCAAGATAATGGAGACTCCAAGTATTACGTGGAGGAGGAGGACACATTTCCAAAGGAATGCATGGGTTTAAGTTAAGGATGCGTGAGCTCTACGTGAGGGAAAGGTGAGGGTGAGGAGGAGTGTGTAGAGCACACTCCTAAGTGGAATTTGAATGGATGATGAGTGACCCTCATTCCATTACAAAGGAAAAAACCAACTTTAACATGAGAAGGGAGTATGTAAGCTCAAAGGGGGGCATAAATTTAAGTGGGGAGTTAATTAAACATTAATTAAATAAATGGGTAACTTTAATTAAAGGTGGGTTTAAAAGGTGGGTAAAGGCTTAGGATAGGTAGGTGGGGTATCTCTCATCATTATTTTCCACTTACTTCATCTAATTTGGACCACTATTACAAAATTTACATTTTCCCATGTTTTGGGTTTGGTAATTAAAACCGCCATTTTCCTGAAAAACTCCTAAGTGGACAAACAGCCTAGAAAAACTTGTCCGACTGAGTTGAAAATTGGTCCAAGGGTGAAGGGGGTCTCATTATCTTTATTTTGAGTACAAATAACCCTATTACAAATCCCGGGACCTAAGTCTTACATTAAATACCCAAAATTAATTAATTAATTAATTAATTCAGAACCTTAAAAAAAACCTAGCTAGACTTGACGGAATTCCGCAAAATTTTGCATGCTGTCTTACATGGTCATTTACATCATTCCTAAACACTAACTACCTAGGAATGACTTCGTTAGAACACCTTTTACCACTTTGGAGGATTTATTGGGTGGGAGTGAAAAACTCAAGGGAGATTAACCCGACTGGTTAGGCCACATTAACCTACTGAGGATAAAAAAAACTCAGTGAAAGGAAATCTCCTAATGAATAAACCCTAAGGAAACTGACCTAACATGATCCATGTAGACCCATTACATTATAAACCCACGCAGGGGTGCGGTAATCCCGCTTACAAAACTGTGTGCTGGAGCAAAAAATGCCCTGTATAACCAAAAAGTCTTCGACATACTAGCATCTGATGATGCATTTCTTCATGATACATGGAGTTGACCCCCTAGTTGAAGAGGCGGTCAACAGGTTCTTTTCCACCTCACAGAGAGCACTCCATCCCTAGTTGGAGCCAATGTTATCACTGAAATTTATATCATCGAAATTTCAGCTAAATCATGTAATTTTCTAGTGGTAGTAAACTAGATCATTTCGTAACACTCATTTTGTATCGCTTGAGAGTTTAGTAGTTCCATGCAGCTTCTTTTCAACATCAGTTTGTCCAATGACAAAAAGTTGGAATTTGGGGCAAAAATATACAAATTTTGGCAAATAAAAAACTAGGTTTTCATAGCCAATTTGGCTCTCAGGGTTATAACATTGTTATTATGAATTTTGGAAAAAAATATTGGGCCCTAGGCCCTGTCTCTAATAAAATATCTAATTCACATGCCAACTACACACAACATAATTCAACACACAAAGAAGTAAGCACAGTGCTAAGTGTAAGTGTAAGCTTTCAGATGTTAAGGTGGGTGCCTAAGTGCATGCTCTTTGTTAAATAGTAGTCGATCAAATGTTAAAGGAGGAACTCATATTACACATTCATGATGGGGCCATATCAAGATAAACCCAAGACCTTTATGGTCATGTGGAGAAATTCCAATACACCATGGATTTTAAGGGTGATTTTTGGGTTGAACAGGTGATTCTATTATCTATTTGCGTGAGCGAATTTGTGCTTGCAGCTATGGATGTCAAATCTCTGCAATAACTAATATTTGATATTCATTTCCCTCATTTTAATTTTCCTCACTAAATTATTCATTGAAGGATATGATGGGCATTTTATTGACATTGTTGCAAATTCTATTGGCAAAATAAAATTATTTACCAGTTTGTGATGATCTTATGAGTCAACTTTGCATGAGAAGGATGTTTCAAGGCATTTGTCTATTGGGGCACCTGGGAGAAGAAAGTGTTTTGAAAAATAAGGTTAAAACATTCACAACAGTTTGCTGGAAAAGTTGATATGTATGGGTTCTTGATCAAATACCTATGATATGTTTCACTTTCAGTAATTAATATTGAATTTCCTGGTCTAAATTGCAAACACCAATGGTCTTCAAAAAACATTTCCAATGGAACATTGGATCTATGAGTATAAATCCTGAGATCAAGAGAAATAAATAGTCAAAGACATAGCATCGAGTGCCAAATGGTAGAGTATTTGTTGGGTGAACGCCAAGCAGATGCTGGAGACATGAGGACAAGGAATCGATTTCAAAGAGGGAAAGTAAATAACAATGCCTTAAGATTGAAGGAGGAAAATGGGTTATGATATGGAAGACATATTCCATATTTGGTGGCAAGACTTTTGGAAAATATACCATTCAATGATCATTTAAACATTTCTAGGCATTAGATCAGCAAGTGGAGCACATATCCCTGATTTGTAGGCATTTAATTAGTAGTCAAATGACCAAGTGGAAACCATTTGGCAATATTGAGATTATGGTTATGATTAACTATATGCTATTTATATTGAGGTTATGGTTTTCAATTAACCAACCTCTTCTTCTAGTTTCATTTCAGATTCCTTCCTCTTCACACAAGTCTGATACCTTCCTCTTTGCACAGGTCCAATTTCTTCCTCTTTGCGCGGTCATTTCCCTCCTCTTTGCGGGGCCTGAGCAGGTTCAATGTTGAGTGTGCTCTAACAACGTAAACCCTGGAGTGTCTTGGGAAGGTTTCAGGAGTGTGTCGGGTGTGTGAATTTCAACAACGACAAATATAGACTGGCTGGTCCGATCTATGGTTTATATAAAAAAAAAATTCTCGGTCGAGAGACCTGTCTGAAAGTTTGATACCAAACATTTAATCATACTCTTGGATGAGAAACTAAAATTTTCTCGACCGAAAAATGATCTAACCACAACTAAAATCTCAGTCAAGAAAAGTTTAACCTTGGTTAAATTTGCATTCGAAAAATATTACAACTCTCGGCCGAGAAAATATGTTGAATTTTTTCTCGGTCGAGAAATTGGAAATTATAATCCAAAAACACCTAATTCTAAAAAAATTGTTTCCCAACTTCGCGTTTTCACCTGAGAGAGACAGATGGGAGGATACAGGGAGTTAAAGAGAGACAAGGGAGAGAGGTAAAGAGAGAAGGGGGGGAGAAAGGGGAAGGGAGAGAGAGGGAAGGGGAGGGGAAGGAGAGGGAGAGTGTGTGTGAGAGAGAAAAA
>JZKD02S0427212.1:103927-115778 GCA_000966675.3 Picea glauca
TCATATTAAAATAAAAACTTCTTCTATAGCATGTCCCAACATGATTTCACATGGAATCATCAATACTTAGGTAAGTGCATATATCATGTTCTCTACCTTCCTCTATTTCACTTTTCATTTACTTTCATATTGTAGTTGTTTCCTTATTAATCAAGTGGTAGTTAGACTTGTTCTTCTCCCTCCTCTCCTAGCATATCTTACTTGTCATGAATTGATGCTCGAGCAAACGTTTCTCATGAGTACCCTCCTATTTTCTTATGCATATTTTATTTTCCAATTAGTGTCACCTTATTTTATTTGTCTTCAATTGTTTCTTTTCCTTTCAATATTCTTCATGCAACTTGTTTATATTCTATTCCATGAAGTATATCTCATGCAATGGGGGTGAAACTTAGTTTATGGTTTCTACACTTCATATTGATCATACACATATCCCATCACATATTGGTGTGTAGAGTATTTCATGGTGCATTTCCCATACATAACCTATACTAGGAAAACACTTAGGTCCTCCTTTTGAGTCCTTTACCTTAGTCTAGATGTGTGATTATGTCTTTCCATGTTATTACTAGTGCCATCATCCATCCTTATTTTGTGTTTACCCTTCCTTGGTCATATGTTTGTCTATGATAGATTCTTTGGCCAACACATTTAGGTCCCTCCCTTACTAGTTATGACCTCTCTTGGGCCTTGTGCACTAGTTGGGGTCTTTTTTAGTTGAGGAGCCTCCCTTGGGTCCCCAAAATTCCCTAATCCATTAGAGCGCACTCTTCAATGTATAAAATAAAACCAATTGTTCATCATACAAGAACTCATTTGTAAAAAATAAATGGGTGTGAACTAACTCAATCACATTCAGTGGCATAACTAGATCTTGTGCATGAGAAGGGCCAACTAAAATTTGACTCAAACAATTGATGTGCAACTAAAATATCTATCATAGAGGATCAAATATATACATCTTGAGTTGAATTCTACAAATGAACATAGTGTATCGGTTTCTAAATATCAATGGAAAATACCTTTATAGGCCCACGTGATCGATTAAGAATTCATTGGAGTAGTAACTATTATTAGATGGCGTTGTTGATTGTCAACTCTAGGATGTGGCAGTATTAATTTATTTTAGTTGAGGTAACCAAGAAATTTTCTACATTCTCAACTCTTAACATATCCAAACACGATTGTTGAAGCTCATTTGATTTTGACATGAGGCTAGAAAGGAGTTGAATCAACTATGTTGGGTTCTAAATTTGGCTAAGTGTGAGGACTTGAATCATGTAGAAGAGATACAACTAGGCTTGTAGGTATGAACAATTAACTCGCAAGGTAGGTAGGTGTAGCTACTAGTGGGTGTTAATAGGTGTAGTTGTTGGTGAATGTTGGGAAAATATGATACCACCTTTTGATCTTGTTGAATTGAATCTTCAACTACATTCTTGATTAAGGATGATCTCAGTAGTTTTTTCAAAGTGGGAAGTTGTTTGAGAAGTAAGGGAGAAACTATGAAATGTGATCCTTTTGTCATTGTGTCTCTGGGAAATATATATAATCTCTCTAATTCATACAAGGAATTATTTATCAAAATATCTTTGAGCAATTCCTTACCTACTATATCTCAAACAATCCAAAATTATAGTGTATATATGTTGAATCTGCTTCAAAGTTGGATGAGAAGAGGAGGAACCTTGATTGTGTAGTCTAGTGGTTCTAGTTTGAGGTAGTACCGATGCAATTGTAGTTGTCTCAAGTACAAGAGTAGTTCCTTTCTCTTTTAAGTTTTGGTTGTTTCTACAATGAGGTGTTAGGGCCAACCTCACTAGTCTAATGTTACATCCATGGTCCATTAGGCATAGCAATGGGTTTTGGGACATCTCTTGGCAAGGAAGGAAAGAGAATGGGATCACAAAGGAAGGTGGTAAATGGAGATGTGGAAAAGAGGGGATCCTAGGTGGCTTCAGGTTGGAAATAAAAAATTAGTGTGAGGGTAAGGGAAGTTAGGGTTTTGGGTAGCTTCCTCAAAAGTTCTAAGAGGGTCATGTAGGGTATTTGTAAAAATAGTTTGGGTTTGAAATGGATGTCTAATATCTTGTCGAATACTCATTGTGTTGGTTGTTGGAGGAGAAAATATTTTGGGTTTCTCCTCAATGATCAAAGTTGGGGAAGGGGTTTTGTCATTGTCATATTATATGTGTATGGTGAATTGAATTTATAGGGGGTTTGTGGGAATAGTAGATATTAGGTGGGAGATGTGTCGTCCAAGGAGTTGAGAGGGTATCTTGAGAGGTCAATTTGATGGGATTACAAGGTGGGCACAAGTGTGGGAAGAGGGAGTGTAAATAGGATTAGAAGATGTACCTAAACCTGGAGTGATCAATGTCATATTTTGTTGTTGTTGACATGATAAATTGAAACTATTATTTGGAGATATTGGATGTTGTGAGGATGTGAATGCTATTGAACTGTTGGCACAATGTGAACCTTATTTTTTTGGTGGTGGATGTATATAAACCTCTACAATGCATGGGTTATTTATATTCTTCAATGATAAATTTGTATATGGTCAATGCGCCATCCAACCTTAATTATGGTACATACCATTGGGAGTACTAGTATAGAATTGAGATGTATCTCATTAGATTTTTCAAGTTCACCTAGCTAGGCTTTAGGTGTCTTTTTCACCCGACAATTTAGCAATCACAATGTGCAAAGAAGGAAGGAGAAATTTCATGGAAATAGTTGCTTAACATCCATACCTGATTTGATGAAATTGTTGGGCTCCTCTATAGACACTAGGACTGGCTAACCTCCTCTATCAAAGCTCCCCTATCACGCTAGGGCTAGCTAGCCTCCTCTATCAATGCTCCTCTGTCCCCTTGGTCATAGGTTCTATTGATCTATCTCTGTCGCAGGGTTTGGGCAGTGCTCTTTCTACCTCCAACAGCTAGAAGCAATGGTCTACCTCCTCCAACATCTAGAATATATGATCGATGGTGTGGGCACGAGAGAGACCAGTGGACCTCGAATAACTTTCTAACTAGCGATCGATCAAAGCCTCAGGCTCAGGAATATTCCTTAATTTGTGTTGTGGGTTTGGGAGGTGCTTTACCAGCTCCTCCAATGAACTTTCGTAGGGTTTGGAAAATCAGCTAACTCCTTCAATAGCTAGGTGAAGTTATGATTGATGGCATGGGTGCAGGATGATGCAGGAGCATTGTAAACAACCAAGCGAGCATGAAGGCAGAAGCCATTTGGGACAAATGACAACACATTTTTCACATGTTGAAATGTTTTGAAAGGTTAAAAGAGTGGATATTAAATGTAACAGTTAAAGGAGGAGTACTTGCATTTATGTATAAGTGTTGTAAACAGATATTGAGCAATCTTCTCTTATATGTTCAATGTAAAAGGCATTAAAGCCCAGTTAATGAAAGTAGGTAGGTTTGAATGATAGATTAGAAAGTTTTAAGAGTGTAGGAGGGAAAAAGAATATAGACACCCTCATCTTTGTATTATTGTATTAAATGGTAACATTAGTACAGATTAGAAGAAGAGAGAGCTGTAGCAGATAGTTGTAGAGAAGAACCCATGTACAGAAGCTTTAAATTAATATAAGAAGCTTTGATTTAGACTCATGGTGTTTTTTATGTTTTCTGTATATACATGTTAAATGGTATGTTGATTGTTGTTTTATTCTCTCTGTTATACATTTTATTTAATACTGAGTTGAATATATGATTTCATATTGAATGTTTGAAGTCTAATAGAGAGAGAGAGAACGAGTTTCAATTATTTCTCTTCTTGAGTGAGAGAAGTTCCTGCAAGGGAGTGCAGTGAAACATCCGCAAGGAGTGTGTTGACAAAGGTTCAGAGTTTATCTCTGAAAGCTCAGGAGGGATACCATTGTTCCCATTCCAGCAGAAGTGCAAGTGAAGCACAGGAGCCGTGCAAGGCATGCGCAGGCTAGCTGAGACCTTAGAAGTTATTAACTAAGGTGGAAGAGAGAAAGACTATTGTTGCAGAAGGTGCATAGAGTCGAGATTTCAAATACGAAGAAGTATTTGAAGGTCTATTGCAAGAAGTGTGAGAAGAGGCCCTTTTTCGAGGCTTGAATTTACTAGAGAAAGCTTAGAAGTGGTAGCGCCTTTGAAGTGTTCGAATGAAGGTAGGAAGAGGAATCTTCGTTCAGAAGGTTAAGTTCTGGCGAAGGAACATTGGTTCATTTCATAGAGATCTTCAAGGAAGGAACGAACGGTTGGAATTCTCTGTGGAGAATCTACCAAGTCGCGAGGACCGTAGGATCCAGAAGAGTTACAGGGAAGTTAATCATTGGATGAATCCACCCTTCGTGAGGTAGGACCTAACATGGACCATTGGGCATGACTGTTGGACCATTGAGATCACTTCGGCATTTCGGGGTTTGTAATTCCGGAGTGTGGGAAAAACCTTTGGTTACTCTAACTTTCGAAGTGCAAAATAGATCGTCGCGTGTGAAGGCAAGGAGCAAAATTTTTGGAAATTCAGAATTTCAGATTTCGGTATTTTGGAGGTCCTGATAGCAAGGAGTCAGGACATAGTGGAGCGAAAATCCCGAAGTCACGAGTTGTGACAGAACATTGGCTTGAATTTCAGGATTTTGGCACTTCGTGTGTTGGAGATATGAGGAGACAACATTTTGGGATTGAGAGTTCCGAACTCCCGGTACCCGGAAACCCGAAATAGCGTGGGTCATTGGATTGAATGGGGGATTATTAGTCGTTGATCCTATGTAAAGTTCCATTTCAGAATTCAGGGTTTAGAAGTGGTAGAGGAATAGCGGTGAGAGGATAGTTCAAGTCCCAAAAGTCGGGAGCTTGAGTAGAAAGGTGGCAAGAGTCTACATCAGAGACAAAGGACAGCTTGAGTGGACAGGTGGCGTGTTCACCAATAGGTGGAGTCAGACTCCGTTGACTGTTTTTGGGTTCAGTGGTTGGAGAGTCAAGAAACCTCACGTCAGGATTCGCGAAACTCGAAGTCCTCATTTGAAAAAGTGTGCGGTCATATTGTAGGAAGGAAGACTAGGGTTGGCACCTGGTGCTTGTTCACACAGGCTCAACTCATAAGGACCTATGGATACACCGTGAGTGTATTAAATACTCCCCGAGGGGAAATCAAAGAGTCAATTAGACTCAAAGGGTAGATTTCGAAAGATCCTACACGGACCTTGGCTTGAGGGTCGGGGGTCTGCGTCACAAGTGGTATCAGAGCTCAGAACAAATTGTTTGCTTTCTGTAGCAGAGAAAAAGAAGAAGAGTTTGCAGCCATGCCACCAAGAAGAAGAGATAGGTAATTACCTGATCCAGCAGAGGAAAGAGAAATATCGAGAAGAAGGGACAGGCAATTACCCGATCCAGCAGTGGAAAGGGAAATGTGCGAACTATGTGCCAGGCTTGATGCCATGGAGACAACACAGAGGCGCACAAGCCAGAAATGAAGAATTTGTGGTTGAATATGCCATGGATGAACGCCTATTCAGGGTTGTTGCAAGGATAGGTGCCAGAGAAAAAATGGACATTCCGGTGTATGAAGGAAACCTGGATGTTGAAGAACTTCTAGACTGGATTAGAGCTCTGGATAAATACTTTGACTATGAGGATATCGAGGAAGACAAGAAAGTCAAACATGTTTTCACTAGACTTAAAGGGCATGCAGCATTATGGTGGGATGAACTGCAGGCTGACAGACGCTACAAAGGAAAGCAGAAAATCAAGAGTTGTGATAGAATGGTTGCGAATATGAAAGCCAAATTCATACCCAAGGATTATCAAATTACTCTATTTCGGATAATGCATAATTTGAGACAGAAGCTAATGTCAGTGAAAGAATACACTGAAGAATTCTACAAGATAAACATCAGAGCAAGTCATCTGGAAAGGAATGATGAAAAGGTTTCCAGATACATGAATGGTCTGCGATATGACATTCAAGACGATATGAGCATGATGACCCTTCAAAATGTAGAGGATGCTTATCAAATGGCTCTAAAAGATGAAGAGAAGCTAAGCCAGAAGAAAGGTCAAAGAGGTCGGGGTAGAGGTCAAGTCAGAGGCAAACAAATTGCCCAAGACAAAAGTCAGAAATCTAAAGAAGAGATGAAGAAACCTCAAACTCAAACTAAGAGAGGTGGAAGTTCACAGAGAGGGCAGTATGCTGATAGAAATACTTTTCCTCGTACCAGAGGAAGAGGAAGAGACCGAGGAGGTGAAGTAAAATGCTTTGTCTATGGGAAAAATGGACATAAATCCTATGAGTGTCCAGATAGAAAGAAAGAAGGTGGTGAAACTCACATTGCCGAAGCACAAGGAAAGAATGTTGAGGCAGAAGATGCTAAGGGAAGAAGATCTTTAATGATGAGGAAAGTTCTCTTAATGCTAGAGAAGGAGGCAGAGAACCCAGCCCAAAGGAACAAACGTTTTCGGATTGCTTGCAAGACCAAAGATAGGGTATGCAAAGTCATAGTACAATCTTGTTTCTATAGAGATGGTAGAAAATTTGGAGCTGGAGACTATTGTACATCCAAGACCATACAGAGTTTCGTGGCTACAAAAAGGACATCCGGTAAATGTCACTAAACAGTGTTTAGTTGAATTTAAAATAGGTGGATATAAGGATGAAATATTATGTGATGTCATTCCCATTGATGTTTTTCATCTATTGTTGGGTAGACCATGGCAATATGACAGGAATGTGATTCATGATGGGATAAAGAACACATACACCCTGGAGAAGAGTGGGAGAACTCACATGTTGTTGTTGATTAAGGATAAAGAAGTGAAACCAGAAATAAGCAACACTGTACTTCTCATGAGTGGGAAGGAACTTCTTAATGAGGTTAAGAAGAAGGAAGACACACAATTTATTGTGGTTAGGAAGCCCAAAATTGTTTTAACTAGTACGAGAGTGGATGATTTACCAGAGGAAATCCAGAATTCGTTGGGAGAGTTTGTTGACATAGTAGTGGACAAACTACCTTGTTCGTTGCCACCGATCAGGAGTATAATTCATCACATTGATCTTATACCTGGAGCTAGTTTACCAAACAAAGCAACATATATCTTGATGCCACAAGAGAATGAAGAGGTCAAGAGACAAGTCTAGGACTTAATGGACAAAGGATTTGAGAAAGCTTGATTCCATGTGATGTTCCAACATTGCTCAGCCCAAAGAAAGATGGAGGCTGGAGGATGTGTACAGACTCAAGGGAAATCAATAATATTACCATTAGATACAGATTTCCATTACCAAGGATGGATGATTTGATGGATTGCTTGAGTGGAGAATTTTTTTTTTCAAAGATTGATTTGAAAAGAGGATATCATCAAATTCGTATGAGAGAAGGTGATGAATGGAAGACAACATTCAAAATGAATGAGGGGCTGTATGAATGGCTTGTTATTCGATTTGGCTTAACAAATGCACCCAGTACTTTCATGAGATTAATGAATGAATTCTTGAAGGAGTTCATCGGGAAATTTGTCATTATATATCTTGACGATATATTAATTTTCAGCAAGATAGAAGCAGAGCACTTAAAGCATTTAGCTGCAGTAATGAGGAGATTACAACAAGAGAAATTGCTAATATATATGAAGAAATCAACATTTATGAGGACATAACTCATTTATTTGGGTTTTTTTGTCTGTGCAGATGTGCTGAAAATGGATCCGGAAAAGGTAAATGCGATTAAGAATTGGCCATCGTCGAAGAGTGTATTTGAAGTTCGAAGTTTCCATGGATTAGCTAGTTTCTATAGGAAATTCATTCGAAATTTCAGTGGTGAATAAAAGACATAAATCTTTTCATTGGACAGAGGAAGCAGAGAAGAGTTTCAACCTATTGAAGAAAAAGATTATTGAACAGCCAATTCTGGTGTTGCCAGTCTTCAGCAAGACATTCCAGGTCAAGTGTGATGCTAGTGGATTTGCAAATGGAGTGGTCTTGAGCCAAGACAACAAACCGTTCACATACTTCAGTGAGAAACTGAATGAAGCGAAGGTTAAGTACTCCACATATGACAAAGAATTCTATGCGGTCATACAAGCGCTAGAGAAATGGAGACGTTATTTGGTTCCTAAAGAGTTTGTTTTATACATTGATAATCATGCTTTACAATTTGTGACTCAATAGGAGAAGTTGAAACAAAGACATGTTAAATGGGTTGAATACATGTAGAATTTTACTTTTGTGATTAAACATATTTCTAGAACTGCTAACAAAGTTGTTGATGCCTTGAGCAGGAAATGTTTTCTTATGTAGGAATTCAGAGTCAAGACTTTCAGTTTTGATAACCTCAAAGAAATGTACAAAGATGACCCAAATTTTAAGGAAGCGTATGAGGCATATGAGAACCCAATTCTTAGGGACAGAAGCCAGTGGACTGAATATATGATCCAGGATGGATTATTATTCAGGGGCAATCAGTTATGTATTCCAAAATGCTCCATGAGGGAGAATATGTTGAAAGAAAAACATAGTGGAGGGTTGGACAAACATTTCGGTCAAGACAAAATGTTCTCAAAGTTGAATGGTGCATATTTTTGGCTAGGGATGAGGACAGATGTTAAGAAATTTGTGGACAGATGTAGGATTTGTCAGCACACAAAAGGGAAAAAGAAGAACATAGGGTTATACCAACCATTACCCATACCAGAAAGGTCGTGGGATGTAGTGAGCATGGATTTTGTATTAGGGATGACAAGGACACAAAGAGGATATGATCCAATATTTGTGGTGGTAGACAGATTTTCAAAGATGGCACATTTCATACAATGCCAGAAAACCAATTCACGTCTTGCCAAAGAGTATAGTTTCTGATCGAGATACCAAGTTCATGGGACATTTCTGGAAAACTTTATAGAATAAGCTAGGGACAAACTTGTCATTTAGCTCGGCGTATCATCCTTAGATGGATGGGCAGACAGAAGTTGTAAATAGAATCTTGGGAGATTTGCTAAGGATCCTAGTGACTGAACACCATAGTCAGTGGGATCACATTCTTCCACAGGCGGAATTTGCTTACAATGATTCACTCAACAGAAGCATAGGGCAAAGTCCATTCTAGATTATATATGGAATACAGCCAAGGGGAGTTTCTGAATTGAAAGATTTGGAACAAAATGAATTCAGGAGTGCTAGTGCATAGGACTTTGCAGAAGCAATGAAGGAGATACACAGCCGAGTTAAGGAACGATTGCAGAGTTCAAGTCAAGAGTACAAGCACAGAGCAGGTCAACATAGGTGAGAACTTCAATTTGAAGTTGGTGATCTGATTCTTGCACATCTGAGGAAGGAGAGGTTCCCAAGAGGAACATATAACAAATTGAAGATGAAAAATATTGGACCATGCAGGGTTATAAATAAATTTGGGGCAAACTCATATGAGATTGAATTACTCGATGGGATCAGAATTTCACCGATATTCAATATTGCAGATTTGTACCCTTACAAAGCTGAAGAAGCAGAAGCAGAGGATGGACAAACAGAGGTTCAGTGGACTAAACAAATGCCTGTAGCTGAAAATCCACAGATGGAAAGTATAATTGACAATAGAGTTCGCAGGAAGACCAGGAGGAAAGAGTAATTTCAATACTTGGTCAAATGGAAGGGACACCCAGTTGAGGATGCCAGTTGGGAGAATGAAGCAGAAATTTAGAAGCATGGACAGACCGTGCAAGAGCTCATGAACATGAGTTCATGAAAATTTTCAAGAGAGGGAGTATGATGCAAGAGCATCGTAAACAACCAAGCAAGCGTGAAGGCGGAAGCCAGATGGGACAAGCGCCAGTGAATTTTTCACATGTTGAAATGTTTTGAAAGTTTAAAAGAGCAGAGATTAAATGTAATAGTTAAAGGAGGCGTACTTGCATTTATGTATAAGTGTTGTAAATAGATCTTGAGCAATCTGCTCTTATCTGTTCAATGTAAAAGGCATTAAAAACTAGTTAATGAAAGTAGGTAGGTTTGAATGATAGATTAGACAGTTTTAGGAGCGTAGGAGGGAAAACGATTATAGACACCCTCATCTTTGTATTATTGTATTAAATGGTACCATTAGTACATAGCAAAAGAAGAGAGAGTTGTAGCAGATAGTTGTAGAGAAGAACCCATGTACAGAAGCTTTAAATTAATATAAGAAGCTTTGATTCAGACTCATGGTGTTTTTGATGTTTTCTGTATATACATGTTGAATGGTATGATGATAGTTGTTTTATTCTCTATGTTATACATTTTCTTTAATACTGAGTTGAATGTATGATTTCGTATTGAATGTTTGAAGTCTGAGAGAGAGAGATAATGAGTTTCAATTGTTTCTCTTCCTGAGTGAGAGAATTTCTTGCAAGGGAATGCATTGAAACATCCGCAAGGAGTGCGTTGATAAAGTTTTAGACTTTATCTCTGAAATATCAGGAGGGATACCATTGTTCCTATTCCAGCAGAAGTGCAAGTGAAGCACAAGATCTGTGCAAGGCATGCGCAAGCTAGCTGAGACCTTAGAAGTTATTAACTAAGGTGGAAGAGAGAAAGACTATTGTTGCAGAAGGTGCACAGAGTCGAGAGTTCAAATACGCAGAAGTATTTGAAGGTCTGCCACAAGGAGTGCAAGCAGAGGCCCTTTTTCGAGGCTTGAATTTACCAGAGTAAGATCAGAAGGGGTAGCACCTTTGAAGTGTTCGAAGGAAGGAAGGAAGAAGAATCTTCGTGCAGAAGGTTAAGTTCCAGTGAAGGAATATTGGTTCATTTCGCAAATATCTTCAAGGAAGGAACGAACAGTTGGAATTCTTTGTGGAGAACTCGTGAAGTCGCGAGGACTGTAGGATCCAAAAGAGTTACAAGGAAGTTAAGCATTAGACGAATCCACCCTTCGTGAGGTAGGACCTAACGTGGACCATTGGTTGCGACTGTTGGACCATCGAGATCACTTCGACATTTTGGGGTTTGTAAGTATGGAGTGTGGGAAAAACATTTGATTACTCGAACTTTCGAAGTGAGAAATAGATCATCACGTGTGAAGGCAAGGAGCAGAATTTTTGGAAATTCAGAATTTTGGATTTCGGTATTTCGGAGGTCCTGATAGCAAGGAGTCGGGACACAGTGGAGCGAAAATCGTGAAGTTGTGAGTCACGACAGGACATTGACTTGAATTTCAGGATTTTGGTACTTCAGGTGTCAGAGATCTGAGGAGACAACATTTTGGGATCGAGAGTTTCGAACTCCCGGTACCCGAAAACCTGAAATAACGTGGGTCGTCGGATCGAATGGGGGATTATTAGCGGTTGATCCTATGTAAAGTGCCATTTCAGAATTCAGGGTTTAGAATTGGTAGAGGAATAGCGGCCAGAGGATAGTTCAAGTCCAAAAATTTGAGAGCTTGAGTAGACAGGTGGCAAGAGTCTACATCAGAGACAAAGGACAATTTGAGTGGACAGGTGGCATGTTCACCAATAGGTGGAGTCAGACTCCGTTGACTTTTTTTGGGTTGAGGGGTTGGAGAGTTAGGAAACCTCACGTCAGGATTCGCGAAACCCAAATCCCTGATTTGAAAAAGTGAGTGGTCATATTGTAGGAAGGAAGACTAGGGTTGGCGCCTGGTGCTTGTTTGCACAGGCTCAACTCATAAGGATCTGTGGATACACCATGAGTGTATGAAATACTCCCCAAGGGGAAATCAAAGAGTCAATTAGAATCAAAGGGTAGTTTTCGAAAAATCCTGCATGGACCTTGGCCTAAGGGTCGGTGGTCGGCATCACTGGCATAGGCAGGGGGGAAATATAATTTGGTTTTGTTCATTTTATTTTTTATGTTTTTTTTTTAA
>JZKD02S0427212.1:122656-148072 GCA_000966675.3 Picea glauca
TTTGGCTTTCTTATCATCATCAGTGGGGGTTGTTTCCTTTCCCAAGGTAATCCGGTACAAGCCTTTACTTCTTAATAAATCTTCCATATGGGATCTCCATTGGAAGTAGTTGTTGTTGGTAAGCACAACATTACTTGTAGAATCCATATTAAATATGCAGATAATGCAGATTTAAAAACTGAAACTAATGATCTGGATGGAAAGATCTCAAAAAGTTATGTGGTTTTAAAAAAATGGCACTAAAAACCGACTTCCAATGTGAGAGTTATGCCCTTTTAAAAAAAGGCATAAACGGTAACCAAATAACCACGTGATAGAGTAAGCTACTTTATGAAGTGACCCACTTTTATAAAGAGAAGTGGGGATCACTTTTACGATGAAGTTACCTTATAAAAAAAAAGTTGCATGCAAAATAAATAACTCTAAAATAAAATATAAAGCTACTTATAGTGATTCACTTTTATACTTGAAGTGAAATGCACTTTACAATTTTTAATATGAACTTTTTCAAAAAAAGTAACAAAAGAGAGACTTGAACTCAAGACCTCTTACTTAATAAGGCAAGTTTTAACCAAATGGTCTAGAAAAACATATTGTAATTTTCAAAAGGAGGATTGGGGTTGTTGTTGTTGATGATGATGATGATGAAGATGGCCTTGGAGAGCATGCTCAAAAAAAACTATTTTCACACAAGAAAAAAATTTCGCTTCTCGATGACAACAAGGGTTAGTTCTTGGTTAGCTTACCCGGAAGATGCACCTTTTCCTATCTGTCTCTGATTTTCTGAGATCACACAGGGTGTGGGGTAAAGAGCATACACAGATCTAAAAGAGTAGCAACCTGGAAATAAAAAATACAAACTGAAATAAAAACAAAATAAAACTTTGCAGAAATTTAAAAAATGTGTATTCAGGCTTTATACCTCCGGATCTGACTATAATGGACATATCTTGGGCAAACGGAAACCTTTTCGAGTGAAATGAAAAGTGTTCCTAAATGAAAAGAGTTCTCTAGATGCAATGGAACAGTCCTCTGAACCCAAAAATGTACGAAAATGCCATAAAATGGAGATGAGGAAAACTGGCTTCATGATCTCGATCTACAACAGGAGCGGGTCTTCAAACAGGCTCTGATACCATGTTCGACAACACAGGTGTTCCAACAAAGGATGAACACCTACAGTAACCACTCACATAACTAAATAAAAGATCAAAACACCGATGTTTTCATGTGGTAAAACCCCTATGGGGAAACATCCACGGCCCCAGCCAATGAGGCCACTTGGAGCAGTTTATTAATGAAAAGAAAAAGATTACAGAGGGATTTTACAAGAGAGTTTCTCACAATCGATCATGGAAAAATGACCCTCCATGCTCTTTAAATAGAGATCATGGACCAATCAGGTGTTAAGCCATAGATCAATGGCCGTTAATATCGACGAGAGTATGAATCGTCAGATCACTCTATGTCGGGAACATATCGTGACTGTCAGATTTTCTAACTACAAATGCATACTAATGCATACTAAAGAAACACACTAAGAAACACACTTTTACCTAACGACATATTAGACCAAGTATATCTTAACTAACTCCTAAGTGTCTAAATATCCTAACAGTGGTTAAGTAAGTATTGAGTTAATTGAGTTGAGAATAAACCGTTTGAATTTGTAAGTTTCTTTCAATATTCATGGGAATTAAGCTCCACCTTTGTAGTCAGGGGGATAGGGGAATTCTCATTCAAAATAGTCAAGTCATGTCAAGATAATCTCTTTGAGTTGCATCATCACAATATAGAGCTATGGTGGTATCCATAAAACCTGAAAGGTCATGTCCATAGTTGTGGGTCATTGCTAATGATAATCATATGCATTTAATAATCACATCAAGCCATAAAAGATGAAATGATGGAAACAGGGGATAAGGGGTAAGTAAAAGGGCTTACTTTGAAAGTTTGGAAAGTTATGTTATGCCATAATTTGGGTTTGGTTAATGACATTGTTCCTTCCAGTAATGATGGTAATCCAATAGTAAATGCACTCAAAAATTGTTTTGATTTCCATACCATCCAATTACTTTTTCAAACTTTTGGGAAAGATATGGTTGCTTTTGAAATTAATGGAAAGATATGAACACTTTTTCAAATTAATGACAATTGAATATCCATTACTCAATGCTTAGTCTATATAATCTACCATCTAAACTCCATGAGATAATCAAATTACTACTAGTTTATATAAAAGGAAAGAAACATGAACAACTAACATAGGAAAATTCAATGTTGAAATGACAACATGGAGGAAGGAGGAAATTATCCATGAGCCATGCAGAGGGGAGACTTCAAAAACAAAGTTTTGGAGATGGTCCCTGTCACATACCCACTACGGCAAAATAAATTTTCGCTCTTCCTCGAGGGATAGAATCCCCGAATTCCTACGGGGGCCTAGTGCAGGCTAGGTCTTCCCTTAACCACCTCCATGTGATCATTGGTTATGACCACAGGCCAAGCCAAGAGGCGAATTTCGCATTCTGTGACTCAGTGATGCAAGAGAGTCAAGTCTTTTAACTCTTCAAACCCCAAAACCTGAATTCTTACCTTCAATGAGATCAATGGTTGTGAATCTCCCCCTGATCCGACGATCCTGGTCGTATCGAGAATTCGGTAACCAGGAGTTTGAAATGCAGCGACCCAAACCACTGGTCACTCCATTCCTCGAACTCTGATATGCGATTTCTTGTACGAGATCCAATGATCCTTGATCAATTGAATCCAACGGTCCAGATCTTTTCGGATTTTTGTGAATCGAGAGTTCACGATGCAGCGACTCCAAGTCTCTTGTCACTCCAATCCCCAAATTCCGATATGGAAATTTGTGTATGAGATCAACACCCTCGTTGATCTGGATCTGACAATCACTATCCATCCTTAGCTTAAGGGTGTTGAAAGACACTTAGTCTTAATCCCTTCATTGTTCTACAAGATCCAATAGCCCATGGGATTTCAGAGCTTTCCCCGAACTCTGACCGCTCACCACACGTTGTCACCCGTGATTTTGGTCATCTATATGGTGTATTAACAATGGTGTACTCAGGCTCTCAAACAAGAAATTTCTCCTGAGAAAAGTGGAATTCATCTCCTTCCAGCAAACATGTTTTTGAAGAAAGTTCACAGGTTGCATATATCCCAGGGTGCGAGAATGACCCATTCTCACGGGCTGCCTTCAATTAGGGTGCGAACCTCTCGCACTATGCTCTATACCTAGGGTGCGAACGTGATGTCAAGCTTGGAAAAATATGAAATCTCGATGGTTCTAGAAGGGCATCTTCTAGATAATGGGTTGGCATTTGAATGGTTATCATTTTACTGGTTTCCCTGATTTGGTGGGATCATTCTCATCCATGTAACCATCTCCTCCTCTCTTATATATTGATAGGATTCTCATGGAAAAGGTTAAGCAAGATTATTTGGAGAATTGGTGAAGGCATTGTGTGAAGAACCCATCTTGAACAAGAGCTCGGAGATGCTAGCAATTCTATCAAGAGGAATTGGATTTTCTTCATGCAAGAATTGAGCAACTGTGTGTTGGAGCCAAGAGTCACCGAAAGGAAGCTTGCGACATCAAGGTGATCAGGTTGTATCTTCTACTTTCGATTAATATCATACAGCGACATGTCCTTTTCCCATAAAGTCATTCTTACTTTATTGTGTAATTCCTTGATCATACACACAAGTTGACAATTGAATACGTTAAGTTATCTTCACTTTGGTTGGTTTGTGTTGTCTTGATCTTGACCTCATGGGAGCACCGAAGCAAAGCGGGAGCAACAAATACCCAAGGAAGTGATTCAAAAGTATGTCTCTTGTTCCTCCTTATTAGCTATTTCAATGGTCGTAACTTAGGGAAAGAGTCTTGTCCTGTCTTGTTTTGTTCTAGATCCAGGCGGATCTAGGGAGATCTGTTAGTGTCCGCACCTACTGATTAGTTTGATAACACGCATCTCCTCTGATGGACGGTCCAGATCCTTTCATGACTTCTTCTTTCTACCACATGACCCTATCCTGTGACCCACACGTCTCCTCTGATGGATGGTCCAGATCCTTTTGGGACTCCTCTTTTCTACCACATGACCATATCCTATGACCTAGGGCTCATCCATAGAGTGCGTCGGGGTTTCGTATACCGAGATTTCGCGACTTGTGAAAACTAGGGGTCTTGCCCTTTGGTTTCCCAAGTGTCGAAAATCCGAAACCTATTCATGCTAAACTAATTCGAGGTTTCGTGTACCAAGATTTCATGACTTGTGAGGACAAGGGGTCTTTCCCTTTGGTTTCTCGGGTGCCGAAACACTAAAACCTATTCACGCTAAACTGATTCGACGTTTCGTATATCGGGATTTCACGACTTGCAAAGATGAGGGGTATTGTCCTTTGGTTTCCCAGGTGCCAAAACGCCAAAACCTATTCACGCTAAGCTAATTAGGGGTTTCATATACCAGGATTGCATGACTTGCGAAGATGAGGGGTCTTGCCCTTTGGTTTCCCGAGTGTCGAAACGTCGATCAGTAGCCACGTGTCCCTTCGATGGACGGCTGCGACCTTTAGCCACGATCAACAGTTTTGATCATTTCGAGATGATCAATGGTCGCAATCAAATTTTGACTTTCTCCTTTTCAGTAATTTGGGAGATCACTCCTAATCTTTCATACATTTTGAAACCTCCAAAGGGTTTCTCAACCTCTGCACTCCATGCAGGGTTCTTGCACACAACGGTGCAATCCTTCCTGAGCTTGTCTAGGACTTAAGAGTTCTGGGTTTGGTTTTCCTCACAGAGATCCTGTGACGATCTGCACTACCTCTCCTGAGCTTAACAAACTTTGTCCTCCAAGGGACTCTAAGCAATTAGGAGCGTTGGCATGCGTACATGAAACTGTGTCCACGGTCGACGAACGCACAGTTAGTGACTCAGGCTTATGCCTCCACAGGACACCAGCATTTACGAGTATAAAATCATCTCCTAACCATATAATTTCTTACTGGCTTAGTTATACAATCAAGCAAAAATAAGGGGGATACAGTATATCCATTAAGAAATATGCACAATTCTTGCAACATACACAGTATATCCAATTCATACACAGCTACAGATAAATTACACAGGGTAGGAAATCACTTATCTATTACAGGATGTTGCCAACCAACTGATTGTGGGTGTCCATCCTTCTACCCGACCATAGGCATAGGGGCATTCATTCTTATCACTCTGGCCACCCCCGTGCCAAGCCATGATATCACCAGGGAACTCTCACACTTCTTGAGGGTTATTCCTCTATTTCCACTTCTATTTGGGTCCTATTCTCTGCAACTCAGAGCTTTCTCTCTCGGTTATGGCCTTGGTGAGGTTTCTCAGATGTTCCTCGGCATCAATCTCGCAGCCTTTAGTTCGTGACTCGGTAGAGAGCGCTGCGCATATCCCTTGCGAGCTTATGCTCTTTTTGTCCCATGTCTCCTCTCCCGTGTGTATCCCTCTTACCTTGGAAGGTTTTCCGACCTATCCCATTCCTTCTGTCAGAAGGAAGCTCAGGTATACATGTCCCTATGGTACTTTTGGCTCACAACCCATGTTTCTATGGGGGTGGTTGATAATTCAACCACTGGTCCTTTCTTCATTAATTGATTTCTCTCCTTGGGATCCGAAGGAGGTTGTCATCCTCATCAAGGGAAATTTTTGGGGTTATTTGTCATCATGAACCCTCTCTTATAGTTTTCACATTCTTCCTCTAGTGATATCATGGATAGTACTTTCAAGGCTTCACCCCCACAGTTAGTTATTGGAAACTCAAACAATAATACATTTACATTGTCCTCATGCATTAGCATGGTAATTTCTATTTTATGATTAATTACAAATTGGGGGAAACAAGGTGTTACAATTCCCTCCCCCTTAAAGGAACACTGTCCTCGATGTTCTTTCTCAAAAGCACCTGTCATGCCTTTCTCATTCAGCCACTTCAGAAGTCTTGACCTTCATCCTCAGTCAGGTCCTCTTTCAGGATATTAGTCTTCATCATCTGCCTTCAATAATTCTTGGACAACTAGCACATTAATCACAATTTTGTGCGAAAACATCTTACTATTGTTCAAAATTCAAAAGGAAAATTTCATAATCTTAGCACAATACTTATCTGTGCAGTTTGTGGATCTGTATCCACGTGGTATTTTTCTTATCCATGATCATCACTTTCCTTGACGTACCCATTGGGTGCATGATTCCAATTCAATAGTTCACAAGAGATATCATGATTTCATCTTCCTTTGCAAGGTTTTTCTGCACGGGAAACTACCCATTGTGTGCATGATCCCAATAGTTTACAAGAATAATTAAGGTCTCCTCTTCCTTGCAGTCACTCACCCTCTAGGCCCAGGCTCAAGCATCCCCTTCACTGCTATACAGTCCCTCGAGTGATCCATCTTGCCCTGCCTAGGTTTTCTCGCACAAGAAAATTTTTGAGACTCTATCGAGTCTTACAGTCGAGACGTCCCTCATACTTGCTCTGTCGAGGCATACTTTCAGCTTGCCTTACCTCAACACAATAATTTTCATGCGATCATGGCTTATCGCGGGGCTTTCACAACTCAGTAGTAGCCATGTTCATCATCTTCAACTTTGACAACCCTCATCTATCCTTTTTGGACATGTCTTTTCTTCTCACATGTATCACAGGTATACAAAATTCATGAGACATCATTATAAATTCTAACTTTCAGAATTTTATTGCAAATCTATCACCCACAGTGCACAGCAGCCAAATTCATAATTATGGGACTTTCCTTCCCATAATGGTTTGGCTCAGTAGGTAATTGGCCTTCCTTATGGGCTTACAATGCTGCCATATCCAAGACCCCTTTGCTTCCTGCACTTTCAACTTCAATCGGCCAAACAACTTGTTAGCTTTTCCATGCATATACATTTTATTGCACCTTTACAACATCGTCACAACAATTTCAGAATTGTGCATACTTAACAATTAAATTACTTTATCAAAAAGGAAATACCATTCCTTGTAGTTTGGCTCAGCGGCCAATCAGTCTTCCTTATGGACTTACAACACTGCCATATCCAAGACTCTTTCTTCCTTCAATCATTCCTCAGCTAATCAAATTGTTAGTTCTCATGCACATACATTTTTATCGCACCTTTTCAACTTCATCACAACAACTTCAGAATTGTGCATACTAACAATCAAATTCACTTTCTCAAAAGGAAATACCATTCCTCGCAGTTTGGCTCGGCAGGAAATTGGTCTTTCCTATGGGATTACCTCACTGCCATATCCATGACCCTTTGCTTCCTATAATTCATTCTTTCCATAGCCAAACAAACTGTTAGTCTCATCTCAACATACCAAACTTTTCAAAACGTAATTCAACATTTCAAAAGGGTTTTAACAATTGCGCCAATATCCATGGCCACATTCATACCCAATGCATTCTTGCATTGTTTTTCAAGTTCGTCACACTTTATGACAGGTTCTTGGCCATGGGGTGTTGGAATTTAACCAAACTTTTCCTCATATGGTTTATTCGTTTTCTTTTACTCTTCCAGTAGGACCATACTGCCTGCTATAGGCCGATCACGATCCCAAATCAATACACATGAACTCAAAATTTTCACATGAATGCCTTTACGCATTCCTTGATTGTCAATGCATTCATGACATATCAATTCATAAATTCTTCCAAGGGTTACAAACAATGTTTACTACCAGAGGCTCATACCTCCATCATTCTAGTTCTTCGTCCAGATTCATACCTTACTTGGGTATCCAAGGCATACAGCTGCCTTTCAAGTTTATGCATAACAATAAGACAATAAAATATTTCAGAAGGGGTTCTTACCAAATCCCTTCATACCTTATGCCACATAGGCTCAAATATCTTTATACCGGTTCTTGGCTGTTAGCACTCTCTTTCTGATCTCTACCTCATCAACAGTGCTTTAGCGGTATTTTCACAGTCCTGTCAACAATCATTCGACCACAGCCTTCCCATGGTCACCCTCTGCTTGAGGTTGTTCATTATTGGCAACTGTCTTTCTCAACAGTTCCAATATTATTTCTTTCTACTCATGACATACACCATAGGCACATTAGTCGTCATGTAAATTAAAATGCAAGTACCATAGCATTTAAATTAATAAAATATTTTCAGACATGTCCCAGCATATCCGTATGTAATTCATCACACTATCCTTAATGTTTTCATGAGTGTAACACAACAATTCTCAATCATTTTCATAGTGTTACAACCATCATCACTATGGTGTCAAAACATTTTCGTTCATCAATGTACTAGCTTTCTCATCCCATAGAAAACATAATGCCCAACAAGGAAGAAATTGAGGGCTCTCCCTTCTTCAAATTATTTCTACATCGCCTGGGGATTTTCATCCCAGTCGAGTTATCTCTAAGGCCTTACTGTCTCTTCTCTACTTTTGCAACTCTACTCCCTGTCGGGATCTTCCTACTCTTTCCCTTGAGCCACCTTGGTTAGGCCTCACCCTAACCCTTTTTGGGATACTACAACATGCTTTAATAGCAACTCTTTGCTCATAATGAATCATGAACATGTGCATCCTACACACTTCCATTCGGTTATCAGAATGCTCAATATTCAGTTGTTAGTCTTCTATTAATTACATGATTATTTCAAAATGTAATCCAGGATTCTTATATATGGACAAGCCTTGCAGCCCATTGTCCATCCTTCAACAATTATTAGAGTTTTGAATCTATTATTTTGACAAAGTCCTTACACAGTTCCTCCATCGGGAACTCCTTCGGCGTGCAACTTCCTTGTTGCATATCCATCACTATTTGTGATGGCCTCAACCTTGAGTTAGCTTTAGCTTTTTACTAAATATACCCCTTAAGGAATATAAACATGCATCTTTGTTAACTTACATCTATGACGTACTTAACCATTTTCAAATCCTAAGAATGCATGTAGCTATCATAGTCATATGGTGTAGACCCCCCTCTTTCTCACCAAGGGTTGCATGACCTCTCAATTTTAGGATCTTCTTAAGACTGAACTAAAACAGTCTTTGATTCCCTGCTGGAACCTATAAGAAACAATCCACGGGTCTTCACAAATTTCGGCTCGTGTGTACAAGTGCTTAAACACAAGTCTCTTCCATGTGACCACGCCTTATGACCCAAAAAGGTGCACTGTGATTTCATGTATCGGTGATACGAGTCAATCGACTCTCCGTCCTTCAAACTCTCGATACCTGAAATGATGAAATTTCAGATCAAATCAATGGTCACCAATAGCTCTCGAACCAACGGTTGTGATTATGTCACGATTTCGCATTTCGCGACTTCAAAACTTTTGTTATGAAGCACCTCGAATCCTTCAATCCCTGAAATTGCGAAATTTTGGAGTTCTCAATCTAACGACTTAGATCTCGTCAGTGTTTCGCGTATCGGGATTTCACGATTTTGTGTGTCACGAAGTCGAAAGACCTTTCACCTCTGTTCTCCCGATCCCCGAAATTGTGAAATTCTCTCTGGATGATCAATGGTCTAATTGCTCCTTGATCAATGACTATGATCTTTTCATGAATTTCTCGTTGCTTCTTCCAAGCTCTTTCATCTAATTATATTGGTACTTCCTGAGGAAATGAATACATTCCCCTTAGGCTATTATTTCGAACAGAACTTTCATGACTCCCCAGAATGGAGTCAGCTATGCCTCCATAGTATTCATTTAATCTGGATAAGAGAAATACTTGCTTCATGTTTCACTCATCAGGGAAATCATATTGGGCCTCTAGTATACTTATACTCTTACATCATACATGTGCATTACTTGCATGTTTAATATCATTCATACCTTACCGGTATTAATATCAGGCTTCCTACTATGAAGCTTCACAATGCATTATACTCATGCACTCAAGTACGATTGAACACAGCTAAGTATTCATCATACTAGTTCACACCTTCTCCTCACATGACCACCGGCGGTGACCACAATCTGAACTAAAAGGCACTTCGCATTTTGTGATTTTGGGATTCCTATTGCAAGGGACTTTGGTTCCTCGATCCTCGAAATCCAAAAACCCGAAAGACCGAGGATAAGGTTTTTATTGGCTCTTTTATGCACACGACCCTTCGCTCGAAACCTGGGGTCAACTCCTAGACACGCGTCGGGATCCCATGTTTCGACGAATTTGTGGGCAACGCTCCACCATTTCCCAAACTTATGATCCACGAGGGTCTAAAAACCTGGATCCCTCGGTCCATATCTCTCTGCCAATCAACAGTTGTGATCAAATCGATGATCTACCTTGCGCGACTTTGGGAAAGTATTTTCTTATATTTTCCCAATAGTCGAAACCTCGAAGCTCTAGATCAACGGCTCTCTTTGATTCCAATGTAACAGATACTATTTCTCCTGAGCTGTGAGTGATGAGGGGTTATCAGCCTTATCTTCTCCGCTGATCTACTAGATTTAACAGTTCACGAAATTTCGGTATTCCTCCCTCCGAGAATTCAACCGTCCATTCAAATTTTCAATGATTTCCAGCCATGAACTTGGCATCAACTCTTCTAGAATTCAACCTCTGTGTTCAACCTCTAGAGCTTTCAAATTTTTAACACAAGCTTGTTTCTATACGCATGTTCGGCATACAAAATTTCCCCTTTGTCTCTTCTAATCTTTTAAGTTACTTACATGACTAATCTCATAGTCATAACTCATACGAATGTTACCCTCTCTTTATGGGAACAACAAACAAGGGTCACTCTTGGGAATTAGCAATAGTCCCAAAGGACTCCTCTTAATATTTCTTAAACAGATTATCCTTGTTGTCGATTCTAACCATTATAGGTCAAGTAATCTGACCCTACATATTTTCATCAGTCCTCTCAATCGTGAGGAGTTATATGCTCAGGGTTTTGTCTTTTAATAATGTAGTAATTATAACTTTCTAAGGATCCTACCAGGCCTTACCATATTTCCCAGATCATGAAGGAGTTCTTCATTTGGATCTTAATTCTTACCTAACCAGACATCTCAATTGCAAGAGACTCTACCTGCTTTAGTAGGTAGCCATCGTCACACTATAACAGAACAACTCAGTTCATGTCCCTTGTCTGGCTCATGCAGCTTCATAGCACAATTCATTCCACCTCTGTTATTCACACTCATGTCTTATCAGTAATATTGATCAATGCATCCCTACTCCTATAAGAGTAGTTATCATTTTGACAAAGGAACAATATAATTCCTTTGTTGGAATTCTGTAGAAATTCCCAAATTACAATTTCATTCTGCAGTCCTTCTCCTTAAAGAGAAAATGAAGATAACAATATCTCCTTACGAGGCTCATACATGAGCCCAAGCAGGCCGAGTGTTGTAACCATGCTCTGATACCAATTTGTCACATACCCACTACGACAAAAATAAAATTTTCACTCTTCCTCAAGGGATAGAATCCCCAAATTCCTAAGGGGGCCTAGCACATGCTAGCTCTTCCCTTATCCACCTCCATGTGATCGTTGGTTATGACCACAGGCAAAGCCAAGAGGCGCCTTTCACATTTCGCGACTCAGCGATCCAAGAGAGTCAAGTCTTTTGACTCTTCAAACCCCGAAACCCGAAATCTTACCTTCGATGAGATCGACGGCTGTGAATCTCCCCGTGATCCGACGGTCTTGGCCGTATCAGGATTTCGGTAACCAGGAATTTGAAATGCAGCGAACCAAACCACTGGTCACTCCATTCCCCAAACTTCGATATGCGAGTTCTTGTATAAGATCCAACGATCCTCGATGATTTGAATCCAACGGTCTATATATTTTCAGAGTTTCGTGAACCGAGAGTTCATGATGCAGTGACTCCAAATCTCTTGTCACTCCAATCCCTGAATTTTGATATGGGAATTTGTGTATGAGATCAATGACCCTTGCTTATCTAGATTTGACAGTCACTATCCCTCTTGAGTTTAAGGGTGTTGAAAGACACTCAATCTTAATCCCTTCGCTATTCTACGAGATCCAATGGCCCACAATATTTCAAATCTTTCCCCGAAATCTGACCGCTCACCACGCGTCTCCTTCGATGGACGATCCAGATTCTTTCAAGACTCCTCCTTTCTACCACACGACCCTGTCCTATGACCCACGTGTCTCCTCCGATGGACAATCAATATCCTTTCGAGACTCCTCCTTTCTACCACATGACCTTTTCCTGTGACCTAGGGCTCATCCACAGAGCACATCGGCGTTTCATATACCGGGATTTCATGACTTGCGAAAATGAGGGGTCTTTCCCTTTGGTTTCCCGGGTGCCGAAACGCCGAAACATATTCATGCTAAACTGATTCAGGGTTTCATGTACTAGGATTTTGCAACTTGTGAAGATGAGGGGTCTTGCCCTTTGGTTTCCCTGGTGCTGAAACATCGAAACCTATTCACGCTAAACTGATTCGGGGTTTCGTATACCAGGATTTCGCGACTTGAGAAGATGAGGGGTCTTGCCCTTTTCTTTCCCAAGTGCTGAAACACCGAAACCTATTCACGCTAAACTGATTCGGGGTTTCATATACCGAGATTTCATGACTGGCGAATATGAGGGGTCTTGCCCTTTGGTTTCCCGAGTGCTGAAATGTCTACCGATGGCCATGTGTCCCTCCAATGGACGACTGCGACCTTTAGCCACGATCAACAGTTGTGATCTTTTCGGGCTGATCAATGGTTGTGATCAAATCCTAACTTTCTCCTTTTCAGGAATTTGGGAGATCTCTCCTGAGCTTTCATACATTCTGAAACCTCCAAAGGGTTTCTCGACCTTCGTACTCCATGCAGGGTTCTTGCACACAACGGTGCGATCCTTCCTGAGCTTGTATAGGACTTAAGAGTTCTGGGTTTGGTTTTCCTCACAGAGAGCCTGTGTCGATCTGCACTACCTCTCCTGAGCTTAACAAACTTCATCCTCCAATGGACTCTAAACAATTATGAGGGTTGGCATGCGTACATGAAACTATGTCCATGGTCGACGAATGCACAGTTTGTGACTCGGGCTTATGCCTCCACAGGACACCAGCATTTACGAGTATAAAATCATCTCCTAACCATATAATTTCTTATTGGCCTAGTTATACAATCAAGCAAAAATAAGGGGGATACAGTATATCCATTAAGAAATATGCACAATTCCTGCAACATACACAGTATAGCCAGTTCATACACAGTTACAGATAAATTACACAGGGTAGGAAATCACTTATCTATTACAGTTTGTCGCCAACCAACTGACTATGGGTGTTCATCCTTCCACCCGACCATAGGCATAGAGGCATTCATTTTTAGCACTCTGGCCACCCCCGTGCCAAGCCATGATATCACCAGGGAACTCTCACACTTCTTGAGGGTTATTCCTCTGTTCCACTTCTGTTTGGGTCATGTTCTCTGTAACTCAGAGCTTTCTCTCTCGATTATGGCCTCGTCTAGGTTTATCAGATGCTCCTCAGCATCAAGCTCGCGACCTTCAGTTCGTGACTCACTAGAGAGCTCTGTGCATCTCCCTTGTGAGCTTATGCTCTTTTCATCCCGTGTCTCCTCTCCCGTGTGTATCCCTCTTACCTTGGAAGGTTTCCCAACCTATCCTGTTCCTTTTGTCAGAAGGAATCTTAGGTCTGCAGGTCCCTATGGTACTTCAGACTAACAGCCCATGTTTCCATTCATGGGGGTGGTTGATAATTCAACCACCGGTCCTTTCTTCATTAACTGATTTCTCTCCTTGGGATCCGAAAGAGGTTGTCATCATCATCAAGGGAAATTTTTGGGGTTATTTGTCATAATGAACCCTCTCTTATAGTTTTTACATTCTTCCTATAGTGATATCATGGCCAGTACTTTTAAGGCTTCACCCCCACAGTCAGTTATTGGTAACTCAAACAATAATACATTTACATTGTCCTCATGCATTAGCATGGTAATTCCTATTTTATGATTAATTACAAATTGGGGGAAACAGGGTGTTACAGTCCCAAAGTTGGGCTCATCATTTGGAAAGGATCTGAGAAGATGTGAAGTGACGTAGATGTGGTGGAAAATGACTAGATGGTGATTCAACTAGCTTGTTCAGGGATTGTTGGACTCATCATTATGAATTTTGAATACAACCATGTTGTGGTAGTGGAAAGGATAGAATGAAACATGCTTAGTAAATAGGAAATATAAGGTCCACACCACACAAAGTAGAGATTATTAGGATAATTAAGGAGCATCGACACTAAGGGGAGACTAGAACTAAAATAGTAGGTAGGATTGTACATAAACAAGGATGAAATGATGTGTTATCACATGAAGTTGTAAAGGGTCATATGTAGTTGTAAAGGGTCATTCATCCTTATAATTTTGAAGTGTTCAAGGAAACAATTTAAACACCAATGAACTACGGAATATGTTGCCAATACATCCATGCCAAACATCCATTGTCCCCATTCACATAAATTATTCTATAGGATTCTTGTTTGATTGCCAAATTGTATGTGCGAGTCATGTTTGAGTTCGGAAACCCTTCCATACTGTCAATGCATGTGTCTAGTCTAACCATGTCAAATTTCAGTGCATACAAGCACAAATTGAAAATATTTCAACCTTGGCCCCATTCACTTCGCGATTTCGGGACTCCTGTAGTGAGAGTTCTTGACATCTCCAACTCCTGGTATCCGAACCTCCAGTATGGAGTCTTTGAAATTTCATGATTTCGCATCTCGCGACTTCAGGACTCCTGTGATGAATGACTCTTGACTCCTCCAACTCCTGGTATTCGAAACTTCGGTATGGAGTCTTTGACATTTCACGACTTCGGGTTTCACGACTTATGGACTCTTGTGATAAATGACTCTTGACTCCTCCAACTCTCGGTATCTGAAACTTCGATATGGAGTCTTTGACATTTCGCGATTTTGCATTTCATGACTTCGGGTTTCGCGACTTTGGGACTCCTGTAATGAATGACTCTTGACTCCTCCAACTCCCGATATCCGAAATTTTGGAATGTCATGGTTTCGCGGGATTTTGGCATTTCTCATTTCACAACTTCGAGACTCATGTGGTGAAGTGTTTCTACACTTCTAACACCTAGTATCTGAAACTCCGAAATGGGGTTATTTGACTTGCTCTGACCTTTCACATTTGGGGAATTTCTGCCATGCAATCATCGTTGTGCTGCTAGTCTTTCCACTTTCTCTTGTTCATCATCATCGGGTTGAGCTTGCCATCAATGACAAACAAATACTTTGCCTTCTATCTGAAAACATGCCAACAATCTCCCCCTTTGGCATTGATGGCAATCCTTTGAAAAACATGCAACTATAACTATACCACTGTAGCATAACTATAAATGCATTGTAGCAACTTAGCATCCTTGAAATTACCACACTTTCTCCCCTTTTGACATCAATGTCAAAGAAGAAACACGCTCCCCTTGAGTTGCTGCAGTACATACTCCCCCTGTCAACTATGAGCAGCTTAGAAATAAACCAAATATTCAATAAGTACTCCCCCTAACCAGGTGAACATATTAGACACAAGAAGTTATAACCCCCAACTTTTGACAAAGATATCCAAAAGGGGTCGTTGCTAATGGTTTAGTAAAGATATCAACAATTTGTTATGTGGAAGGAATATAATTCAGCTGAACAATTCTATTTGCAACTTGTTCTCTGAGAAAATGATATTTTATTGGGATATGCTTAGTCTTGGAATGAAGAACAGGATTCTTGGAGACACTAATGACACTGGTGTTATCACCGTGAATTGGAATGGGATCAGTGTAAGTTACCTTCAAATCTGCAAGAGTTTGTATCATCCATAAAATTTGTGTGCAGCAAGTAGCAGCAGCAATGTATTTTTTCTCTGTAGTTGATAAGAAATGGATCCTTGCTTTTTACTAAGCCATGTTACTAATGAGTCACCCAGAAAGAATGCTCTTCCACTGGTGCTTTTTCTCTCATCAACACAGTTTGCCCAATCTACATCTGAATAAGCAGTTAACTAAAAATTTTGATTTTTGGGATACCACAGACCATAAGTCATTTTTCCCTTTAGGTATTTGAATATCCTTGTGGCAGCTACCAAGTGACTTTGTTTAGGAACTGACTGATAACGACCTACCATTCCAACAACTTGCATTATATCAGGATGGGATGTTGTGATGTACAAAAGACTTCCTATCATAGAGAGATATGTCCTTTGATCAACATCAGGTGAGATATCATCTTTACTGAGCTTGCAACCAACCACCATAGGTGTGCTAACAGGAGAGGAATCCTCCATCTGAAATTTCTTCAACATCTCTTTCAAATATTTTTTTTGAGATATAAAAATTCCTGCAGAACTTTGTTTTACTTGTAAGCCAGAAAAATATGACAATTCTCCTATCATGGACATCTCAAACTTTGTTTTCATAGAGTTATCAAACCACTGGACAGATGATTCATTAGTACAACCAAAAATAATATCATCTACATAAACCAAAATAACTAGTAAATTATCACCTTCAGATTTAATGTAGAGATTGTTGTCAACAATACCTTTCTTGAACCCTTTGTCATGTAAGAATTTGTCCAGTCTATAATACCAAGCTCACGGTGCTTGTTTTAGTCCATATAAGGCCTTCTTCAGCTTGCAGACATAATTAGGATTATCTGTCAATGAGAATCCTTCAGGTTTCTCCATATATACTTCTTCCTCTAGATCTCCATTAAGAAACGCTAACTTAACATCCATCTGATACACTTTAAAGTTCTTATGGCATGAATATGCAAGGAACATTTGGATGCTCTCCAATCTTGCCACTGGTGCAAAAGTTTCATCAAAGTCCTGACCTTCAATTTGTGCATACCCTTTAAAAACCAATCTGGTTTTATTTCTAACAACTTGTCCTTTTTCATTCATTTTATTCTTGAACACCCATTTGGAACCTATTACATTCTTATCTTCAGGTCTAGGGACAAGCTCCCAAGTATTGTTCTTCTCAATTTGATCAATCTCTTCATTCATTGCTCTAATCCAATCATCATGTTGGCTGGCTTCATCAAAATTTTTAGGTTCAGTCATAGATAAAAAAGAAACATGAGATTTTTCTGTGTCTTTAATCAATTTCCTTCTTGTCTGAACTCCTTTATTTATATCTCCAATTATTTGATTTTCAGGATGATTCTTTCTAACAATTCTGAGAGGTGATTTTGCATCTTTCTGTTGATTTGTGTCAATTGGAGTATTCGCATCTTCATCTGATTTAGATTCTTCTCTTTCTGATCCTTGGACCTATTCATCTTCATCTTCAACTATATCTTTTGTTCTTGGTTCAGCATTGCTTACATTTCTGACCGTGATTTCTTCATCAACTTTTATGTCTATACAATCAACTAGTTTATGCAATCTCTTATTGTAGCATCTGTACCCTTTACTATTTGTAGCATAACCCAAGAAGATACCTTCACCAGCCATGTCATCATATTTGCCAATATTTTCATCATTGTTCTTGATATAACATTTACTCCCAAATACTTTAAAATGCTTGACTGAAGCAGGTCTTCCAAACCATAGTTCATAAGGAGTCTTGTCACTGTATGGGATGAGATGAGCTTTGTTAAGAATATGAACAGCTGTATGAATTTCTTCTACCCAATATGTTTGAGGTATGTTCCTTTAATTCATCATTGATCTTTCCATTTGCTGTACTGATCTATTCTGCCTCTCAACAACTCCATTTTGTTGTGGAGTCCTTGGAATTGTGTGCTCTCTTTTGATCCCATGTTTATCACAGAACTCTTTGAAGTTCCATGAACTAAACTCTCCTCCTCTATCAGAACTTACTACCTTTAATAGTTTTCCTGTTTGATTCTCAGTCAGAGCCTTAAACACTTTGAATTTTTCAAATGCTTCAGATTTTTCCTTCAAAAAGACAACCCAAGTTAGTCCAGAATAATCATCAATAATCAACATAAAATAATTTTCATTTCACGTACCTTCTTTCCTTGATGGTCCACATAGATCCATATGTACTAACTGGAGAGGTTTTTCTATTGAAGGAAAGTTTTTATATTTGAACTGAGTGCGAGTAAGCTTTCCTATCTGACATGGTTTACAAATAGAGTCATATGGCTTTGATATTTTCGGAAGATCTTTTACTATCCCATTGTTTTTTAGCTTGATTATATGATAAAAATTTATATGTCCAAGTCTCTTATGCCACAACCAACTTTCATCATACTTTCTTAAGTGGCATTCTTATTTCTTATTTTTCTTATTTTAACACATAGACATTGTTTTATGTTCTAATCCCTTTTGCAACTAGTTGTCCTGAATTCACAGATTTTATTCTACAATATTTAGAGGTAAAAACAAATTCACATCCTCAGTCACAGACTTGACTGACACTAAGTAGATTATGTTTCAGACCTTCTACAAACATCACATCTTGAGCTTTCCCTTTGCCATTACTCAAACTTACCATTCCTTTACCTTTTATTTTACCTGGTGCATCATTTCCAAAAGTTGCATTCCCTGATTTGCTATCACTTAGAGTTAGAAACTTACTTTTGTCCCCAATCATATGTTTGAAACATCCACTATCAATATACCAGAGATTGTTTTGTCGTTGGGCTGATAACACTAGTCCACACTTGTCATCTACTTTCTTCTTCAAAACCTTGACATTTTTAGCAGTGGGGATCAAATCTGACTTGTAATTCTTTAAGTCACATTCCACAGCTTTATGTCCATAGTTATGGCAGTTGTAACATTCTGGTTCATGGAGTAACAGATCATAATGATTTTTATGCTCATAACTGTGTTTCACCTGTGTCCTTCTCCCAGTCATCGCATGATTTATAGTCTGTGTTTGTTTATTGCTTGGTTGTCTCAATCTTTGTAGTGGCAGATAATTATTCCTTGAAAAACTTGATTGCTCATATCTAAATCTTAAAGAACAGTTTATAACTTTGTGACCAAAGTTAGAGAAGAAAAAACAATAACCATAGAAAAAACCTTTGTACCTTGAAAAAATATGTCTTCTTTGAGGAGGTCGATTTCTTTCATGCCGATAATCTCTTTGATCTACAAACTCGGTTTTGGTACTTTTTCTTTCATTCCTTCTTAGTGGCTGATTTTCTTTCTTTGTTTCTGTAGAGTGATTGTTGTCAATGTTTGAGGATTTGACAAACTTGATAGGTTATGTATTACTTGGATGATCACTACTTGATCCTTCTTCATACCCCAATCTAGCTTTCAACTTTGGGTTTCTTCACTAATTTAGAATGGACGTTAATCCTTCTGAGGCTTTAATACTTGGCATATTTTGGTGATACAATCCCTTACACTTCTCCATTTCTTTTCTGGTTTTTACTATCTCTTCTTCTAAGGCTTCACACCTTTTTTTCTTCTCTGACAACTGTTGTTTCAATATTTCTTCTACTTTCTTTGCCTCTTCTAATTCCAATTTCAGCAGGGCAAAGGGCAAAGTCTTCATCAGGTTGTTTACTGTCTTTCTCAAACTGTATCAACAATTGTTTTTTCTTTCTGTTCTTAATTCTGAGTCTGTCAATTTCTTCCAGTGCACTAATCAGTTCTCCTTCCATATCAACCACAGCTTGTTCATCATTATCATCACTTCCTGTGCTTTTATTATCATAATCCTCTTTGGCCATAAGCATGAATTCATTTACCTTATCTTCACAGGAAGAGTCACTATCGGTGTCTTCTGAGGAATTGTCATTATTTGCAACCAAAATTTTCTTCTTACTACATTTATTGAATTTGTACTTATTTTCATCATAAGAGTTATGGTCCTTTTTCTGATGGGGACACTTAGATGAAAAATGACCTATCTTACCATAGTTAAAGCATTTGAAGGGAAACTTGCCTTGATATTTTCCTAATCCTTTCTTTAACCTTCTCACAAATTTTGCCTCAATATCATCTAATTATGAATTAGTATTCTTGTCTACTTTAAATGATGCTTCTCTAGAAATGGATTTATCTTTGCTAATTCTCATTTCATATGTAGTTAAAGTTCCTAGAAGTTGATCAATGGATAGAGTTTTAAGATCATTTAGTTCTTCTATTGCAAATACTTTTGAATTAAATCTATCAGGTAGAGATCTTAAAATCTTCTAAACTAAGAGTGATTCTTCAAACTTCTCACCAAGACCCTTCATGGCATTCACAAGTTCTTCAACTCTTAAAAAATACTTGCTAACTGTTTCATCTTCATTCATCTTTAGTTGTTCAAACTTCAACTTAAATGTTTGAAGTTTAGCATCTTTTACTTTCTCATTTCCTTCATAGCTGCTAATAAGTTTATCCCACATTTCTTTGGCAGTTTGAAAATGCATCACCTTTACAAACTCGGCTTCTCCAAGTCCATTTAAAATAGCATTCATTCCCTTAGCATTAAAGATAAATTCTAACTTATCATCCTTGGAAGCTAGCACAACAAGCTTTATGTATCTAGTCTCTACTACATCCCAAACATCAGCACCTAAGGCCATCAGGTATGTTCTCATTCTAACCTTCCAAAAGGCAAAATTTGTTCCATCAAACAGAGGAGGCTTACTGGCTGAAGTCCCTTCATGACCTTTCATGTTTAAGCTTACAGATCTACCTTTAAATAAAAGGAACCTGCTCTGATACCAATTGTTGAAATTACTAACACAACTGAGAAGGGGGGGTGAATCAGTTGTTACTGTGCTTAAACAATTTTAATTCAATTAAACCATTTTATAATCTTTCTTCAAGAGACCATAAATATTATACTACATATGAACAACATAAATAATGAGCATCACTCACACATAAGATATACATAGAGACAAATTTTCACAAGGAAACCCATAAATGGAGAAAACCTCTTCTTCTTTGAAATGATAGGCAGTATTTTAAGTTCTGTACATCATCTCTATTTGAGCACCAACTCAATGTGAGGCTACTACCTCTGTTTTACAAGCTCCCACTTGTTTGAGAGAACCAACTCTCTGATTTCTCTAGCACCCACTAGAAAAAAGCACCAACTCCCTGAGTGTTCCAGCACCAACTGAATGAAAGCACCAACTTCTAGTTACACAGGCACCAACCTATATAACAAAGAATAACTGTTCTCCCTTGCACCACCCTGCCACCCTGATTTTTCTGGCTGTAGCTAGATGGAAGCTACAAATCCCTGTGTTCAAGCACCCACTCCAACCTCTGAGGACAACACTCCTCCCTAGCACCTCCCTACCACCCTTATTATAAATAAATGATTGAATAAATAACAACACAGATAAATCAATTTTTACCACTTCTTCATTGTTCTGCAATTCTTCTCAGCTACACTATTCTTCTGCTCTGTTCATACTTGGCTTGACTTGTTGTCTCTTTCTATATGTTCTATCTCTGTCCTTCTCATGCTTTTTGATATGTTCACATTTTTCTCTCTTCACCTTTTCTCTTCTTTTCAACGTATGTTCCTTATCTCTGATCTTTCTTCACACTGCACATACTGTAGTTTTACCTTTCTACAGTTCAACTCGTTTTTCAGTCAGAACAACCAACAATGCATAGTTTCTATGTTTTTCTTTTATGCACAACCTCAACGGCAGTTACACTTCTAATCTTCTTAGGCAAAGAAAATGTCTCAACAACTGAAACGCCAACTAATCAAGAATCATGAATAAGTTTTTCTAACTGATTCATAACTAATCAATTAACTGTGAGATGGAACAGTAGCCCTCCGATCATATTCAAGTTCACCTGCACCGTTAGATTAAAATGATGGATCTTATGTTTATTTCACCATTTCTCAATTCAACATTTCGACATTTCGGCATTCCTTGTGATGAGATAACTTGACACTCTAAGTCGCGATCCCCGAAACTCTGAAACTCCATGTCACGATTTCGCATTTCGGCATTTCGCGATTTCTGTGGTGAAGTGTTTCGACACTCCAACTCCCGGTAACCGAAACCTACACCAAAAGGTGTTTTTTCACATTTCGGCACTTCGGCATTTCACATGTCGCAAATTCGAGAGGCTAGGGAACCCCATTCCTTTGACTTTCCAGTCAGCGAAATGACGATCTTTCTCCACGTGTCTTATGGACCCAACGGTCCAGATCTTATTGAAACTTCATGGGCCTTCTTCTTGTCTAATCAACGATCCAGATCAATCCTTGATCCGATGGTTAGGATTATCTTGCGATTTCACATATCGTGATTTTGAGACTCCTTTCATGAGTGTCCTTGACATCTCCATCTCTCGGTATCCGAAATCCCTGTATCTGATACTCCGAATTAGAGTCGGATCATCTTTCTGGCTTTTCACACTTCGCGATTTCAGGACTCCTGTAGTGTGAGTTCTTGACATCTCCAACTCCCGGTATCCGAACCCCCAGTATGGAGTCTTTGACATTTCACGATTTCGCATTTTGCGACTTCGGGTTTCATGAATTCGAGACTCCTGTGATGAACGAATCTTGACTCCAACTCCTGGTATTCGAAACTCCGGTATGGAGTCTTTGAAATTTCATGATTTCTCATTTTGTGACTTCGAGTTTCACGAGTTCGGGACTCCTGTGATGAATGACTCTTGACTCCTCCAACTCCCAGTATCTAAAACTCCAGTATGGAGTCTTTGACATTTCATGATTTCGCATTTCGCTACTTCAAGTTTCGCGACTTCGGGACTCCTGTGATGAATGACTCTTGACTCCTCCAATTCCTGGTATCCGAAATTCCAGAACGTCATGGTTTTGCGAGATTTTGGCATTTCACATTTCGCGACTTTAAGACTCTTGTGGTGAAGTGTTTCTACACTTCCAACACCCGGTATCCGAAACTCCAAAATGGGATTATTTGACATGCTTTGACCTTTCGCATTTCAGGAATTTCTGCCATGCAATCATCATTGTGCTACTGGTCTTGCCACTTTCTCTTATTCATCATCATTGGGCTAAGCTTGCCATCAATGAAAAAAAAATATTCTTCCTTCTGTCTGAAAACATGCCAACAAACCATGCACGAAAGAGAGTGTGATTAAATGATGTGTTTTAAGAAAATTCTAAAGTTGGAGGTAAGGATTCTTGGGTATCTAAACACTTAGAACTTAATGATGGGATAGTAGGAAACATGCTTGGGTTGGCTATGATAGACACATTTCTCATAGGCTCAAGAAAAATCTTAAAATTAGTTTTTTCCCTTGTATGCCCAACTTCACTTATGGGGTTAAGAATAACTATAGGATATAAAGTTCTATCAACATCTAGAAGTTTATCTTGAAAATAATTCTTTAGCACTTACTCAACAAGAGATGTTTCTTATTCCTTTGCATTGTGAACAACCACATACAACCCTTATTTGAAAAAAGTCACCCAAATAATTTTTTGGTAATCTCACCTCCTACGAAACCATAGATGTGGATTGCTATAGGAAAATTTGTTCATATAAATATCTCTCATATGCACCACATGGAATATTGTTAAAAAGTGGCCCACATTGATAAAATGGGTACTCATTGTGGATAATGGTTATTATAGGGTGAAAGATCACAGGGGTTATAACAATTAGGAGTTATAGGTTAAATGAGTTATGAGTTACAAAAGATTGTGGTTAGGAGTCATAGGGGTTAACTAAGGGTCATAGTGGTGCAGACCCCCTGCCCTCGAGCCTGAGATCCGTGCAGGATCTTCACTAGACCACAACAAGGGTTAATTAAAACCCTTGTCCAAGACCCCAATGATTGCAATGCCACAACTCTTTGCAATCACCGAAACGCAAAATGCAAATGGGCTGAGGTGTAATCCCCCTCTCTTTAGTCCTTATTCTGATAGGCCACACCCACGCCTAAATGTAAGTGCCTTCTGCAACTCGTGACTTCGCGAGTCAGAGTGTTGAGCTCTCGTGCTCTTCCTTTGCAAATTCCTGAAACGCGATAAGTCAACAGAGTGTTGACTCCTCCCAAGAAACGTGTTCACGCCAACTGTCGCCCGCTTTCACCTTGTCTACACACTACGTCATCACCAATTGTCACGTGTGACTTCGGCATTCGACGTTTTGTAACCTCTGCGATAACAACAAAGGTTTATACACCTCTAAATCCCGATACGCGATATGACACGGGGGGTTGATCCAATGGTTCTCCTTTTGCTGAGATCCAATGGCCTGGATTTCCCACCTTATACCTCGTTGTTGGAAGATTGGTCGTTGTCATTGATGTCAACCCTAGTCATGGGTTTTGGACCGAAAGATTGATGAAGGTATTTGGACATGAAGGAAAATGCACATGCAGATACAACACCCATGGATGGCTAGTATACATCATGTTGTTTTCGGTGGTATGTGGCACTTCATGTGGATCCTCATGGTTGAGGAGAAATGAATTTTTGAATATGACAACGTGAATTGAAGAAGGAAGTACATGTAGGCCCTAAAGATAATTAAAGAAAATAATTACAAAATAAGAAAGTGTCAGGCTGGCCCTAATGTTAAAAGGAAGTGACATAAATGGTATATATAAACATCATTATACATTCATTTGATACAAGTCAAATTTCAGAGGAAATAATAAGTAAAGAAGGCCGGATTTCAAGGGAGGATGAAGTCTTTTGGTGATGTGTTCTAAGGCATGTTATTTTCAGGTCATCTTACCACTTTTGCTATAACTTTGTTTCTAGAATTATTCAGATGGTGAAATTGCTATGGTATTGAGAAGACATATCAAGGTACCTCTGGTAAAAAGTTCAGCTCTTTATTCACTATAATTATGGAGATACACTCTGTGGAATATAGGGTTTGTGACCAGTCCTGAAGCTAGTCAATAAACAGGTGTTTCGGGTAAAACAGTCATAACTTCTTCATAGAGAATGAAAATTACGTGGGAAAAATTTCATTAGAAATATTATGGACTGTAGTTTCTTATGTGTGAGTTTCAGAATCGGATAATAAATATTGAGTGTGGGGCATGCTACACAAGTTCAGTCTCCGGAATAGACCAGAATTGAATAAAGTATACCATTTTTTCTATAACTTCTTTTTGGGGAGGATTCAAGGAGTGAAAATTGGAGGATTTTCTGAGAATGCATTGAGTAATATTATATATAGGATCAAAGTACTCCAAGAATTGAATAATTTCATAAATTGAAGAAGTATCAGGAAGCATTATCAGGTTCTATGTGATGATTGGTTGATGGTGATGATTTAATGTAAAGTTTTATTATCTCTCATATATTCTTCGATGGAAGGACGAGGAAAGGATGGAGAGTTAAACTCTCTCTTGATATTGGAGGATTGTATATTCCTCTTGGAGGTTTATCCCTCCCTTTACATTTGGAAGTTGTAGCTACCTTTGGAAGTCATTACTT
>JZKD02S0427212.1:149547-162024 GCA_000966675.3 Picea glauca
GTCAACCCTAGTCATGGGTTTTGGACCGCAAGATTGATGAAGGTATTTGGACATGAAGGAAAATGCACATGCAGATACAACACCCATGGATGGATATTATACATCATGTTTTTTTGGTTGGTATGTGGTACATCACGTGGATCCTCATGGTTGAGGAGAAATGAATTTTTGAAGATGACAAAGTGAATTGAAGAAGGAAGTACATGTAGGCCTTGAAGGTAATTAAAGAAAAGAATTACAAAATAAGAAAGTGTCAGGTCGGCCCTAATGTTAAAAGGAAGTGACATAAATGGTATAAATAAACATCATTATACATTCATTTGATACAAGTCAAATTTCAGAGGAAATAATAAGTAAAGAAGGCCAGATTTCAAGGGAGGATGAAGTATTTTGGTGATGTGTTCTAGGGTATGTTATTTTCAGGTCATCTTACCATTTTAGCAATAATTTTTTTTATAGAATGATTCATATGTTGAAATAGCTATGATATTGAGAAGACATATCAAGGTACCTCTGGTAAAAATTTCATCTCTTGGTTCGCTATAACTATGGAGATACACTCTGTGGAAGATAGGGTTTGTGACCAGTCCTGAAGCTAGTCAATAAACAGGTGTTCCGGGTAAAATAGACAATATAGAATCCAAATGATGTGGGACGAATTGCATTGGAAATCATACGGACTGTAGTTTCTTTTGTGCAAGTTTCATAATCGGATGTTAAATATTGAGCGTGGGGCATTCTGTTCAATTTTGGTCTCCCGAATAGACCAGAATTGAATAAAGTCTACCATTCTTTCTATAACTTCTTTTTGGGAAAGATTCAAGGAGTGAAACTTGGAGGATTTTTAGAGAATACATTGAGTAATATTATATATAGGATCAGAGTACTCCAAGAATTGAATAATTTTAGAAATTGAAGAAGTATCAGGAAGCATTATCAGATTCTATGTGATGATTGGTTGATGGTGATGATTTAATGTAAAGTTTTATTATCTCTCATATATTCTTGGGTGGAAGGAAGGGGAAAGGGTGGAGATTTCAACTCTCTCTTGATATTGGAGGATTGTATCTTCCTCTTGGATTTTTATCCCTCCCTTTACATTTGGAAGTTGTAGCTACCTTTGGAAGTCATTACTTCCTTTGAACAATAACTATTGATTATTTCTCATATATCGTGCATGGTGTATTGTCGTGTATTGGTGTAACTCTTATACTATTGTTCATTTATCATTGGATATAGTTGAATGGTTTAAGTATAAGTTGAAAAAGGTTTTAAATTGTACTTGATACTGATTCACCCCCCTCGCAGTATCAACACTCGCGACTCAGGACTTGGAACGACCCAGGAATTGGTCTGCCTTCCAAACCCACGAACCCCGAAACCCCAAGGAAATATGACGGCTCAAATAAAATGTGATCAATGGCTCCCATTGATCCTCGGATCCTAGGTGATGAGTTCCTCATGAGCTTATGGGTGTTGAAAGACACTTAGTCTTAATCCCTTCACTGGTCTATCAGATCCAACAGCCCACGAAACTTTGGCACTTCTCCTTGAAGCGATTCCACCATCCGTTTACAACTCCACAAGGACTTATTTCCAAATGATGTGGCGTCCTCCCTCCTAAAATGAACTCCCACAAGATGATTTTGACCTCTTTCTCCCTTTTAACACTTCAAAGGTTCTATCACTTCTGAGCTTTCACTTGCGATTTCAAGGCTTCCAAAAGGGTCTCCGCGCACACTCCTTGCGAAAAATTTCAAATAACCTTTGGTTATTTTGGACCTTCGACTCTGTGCTCTTTGTAACAGCAGTCTTTTAGTCTTCCTCTTGGGTTTGTAAAATCCAATACCTCACCCAGCCTGTGCACACCTTGCACGAATCTGTGCCTTGCTAGCACTTCTGCCTGTAAAGACACAATTGTATACTTCCTGAGAGTTCTGAGATGAAACCCAAAACCTAGTCGATGCACTCCTTGTGCACCCTCCACTGCACTCTTTGCAATATTTCTCAAAAAGAGAAACAACTAAAACTCATTCTCCCCTTATCCATAATTCAAACATTCAACATAGAATTCTAGAGCTTGCACACACACATATCATTGAAAGAAAATTCATACAGGGAATGTAAACAAGCCTGTAACATACCATTTAACAGGTGATTCCAACAACCATAACACACACATAGATTTGGAATCAAAGCTTTATTCTATTAATTCTAGTGCTCTTGTACATGGTAAATAAAAACAACTAAAAATGCACAAAATTCTTTTTTCTCTTCTATTCTCCTTTGTAGCTCTACAACTTATGAATTCTCGATTATGTTGTTACAATGATACAAGGGTTGAGGGTGTCTATCTCCTGTTTTCCCTCCTAAGCTCCTAAAAATGTATAATCTATCATTTAAATCTACCTACTTGCATTCAACACACATAAATTTCTCTTACATCCGGCAGATAGGAACATACCCTCCAAAAAGTAGTTTGGATATTCGAGGCATAAATGCAACTGCACTTTCCTCCAATTCATTACATTAATGTTTCAGATTTTGAAATTCACAAAGTTTTCACAAAAATGTATTTAATTGCATCTGCGTGTCCAACTGTGTCGTCCAATTGTGTCCTTGGTTTTAGGCACGCACTTGGGTTTTATACGATGCTCTTGCATCATACTCCCTCGCTTGAAAATTTTCATGAACTCTTGTTCATGATCTCTTGCACGGTCTGTCCATGCCTTTGAATTTATGCTTCATTCTCCCAGCTGGCATCTTCAATTGGATTTCCTTTCCACTTGACCAAGTATTCAAAATACTCTTTTCTCTTGGTCTTTCTACTAATCCTCTTGTCAATTATACTTTCCATCTGTGGCTTTTCAGCTACAGGCATTTGTTTTTTCCATTGAATCTTTTCTTGTTCATATGTTTCTCTTGTTTCTTCAGCTCTGTAAGGGTACAAATCCGTGACATTGAATATCAGTGAGATTCTGACCCCGTCGAGTAATTCAATATCATATGCGTTTGCCCCAAATTTCCTTATGACCTTGCACGGTCTAATATTTTTCATATTAAGCTCGTTATATGTTCCCCTTGGGAATATTTATTTTCTCGAATGCACAAGAATCAAATAACCAACTTCAAATTGAAGTTCTCGCTTGTGTTGATCTTCTCTACGCTTGTACTCTTGACTTGAACTTTGCAACCGCTCACTAATTCTGTTGGGAAGCTCTTTCATTCCTTCTACAAAGTCCTCTGCACTAGCACTCCTGAATTCAACTTCTTTTGAATCTTTCAACTCAGAAACTCCCCTTAGCTTCATTCCATATACAATCTGGAATGGAATCTTACCTGTGCTTCTATTGAGTGAATCATTGTAAGTTAATTTAGTTTGTGGCAGAATGTGATCCCATTGACTGTGGTGTTCAGTCACTAAGCTTCATAACAAGTCTCCCAAGATCCTATTCATGACCTCTGTTTGTCCATCTGTCTGAGGGTGATACGTTGAGCTAAAAGACAAGTTTGTCCCCAACTTCTTCCATAAGGTTCTCCAGAAATGTCCCACAAACTTGGTATCTCGATCAGAAACAATACTCTTTGGCCAGTCATGAAGTCTGATGACTTCCTTGAAAAATAGGTTCGCAATATGAATTTCATCGCTGGTTTTCTGGCATGGTATGAAATGTGCCATCTTTTAAAATTTGTCCACCACTACAAAGATTGAATCATATCCCCTTTGTGTCCTTGGCAGTCCTAATATGAAATCCATGCTCATCCCATGGCCTTTCGAGTATGGGTAAGGGCTGGTATAACCCTATGTTCTGCCTCTTTCCCTTCGTGTAATGGAAAATTCTGCATCTATCCACAAATTTCTTCACATCTGTTCTCATCCCCAGCCAGTAATACGAGCCATTTAGCTTTGAGAATGTTTTTTCAATATCGAAGTGTCTGGCCAATCCTCTATTGTGCTTCTCCTTCAACAGATTCTCCCTCATGGAGAATTTCATAATACATAGCTAATTACCTTTGAACAATAATACATCCTAGATCATGTATTCGGTCCATTGGCTTCTGTCCCTGAGAATTGGATTCTCATATGCCTCATATGCCTCTTTGAAATATAGATCATCTCGGTACAATTCTTTGAGGTTATCAAAACCCAAAGTCTTGACTCTGAATTCCTACATAAGCAAACATTTCCTGCTCAAAGTGTCGGCAACTTTGTTAACAGTTCCAGAAATATGCTTAATCACAAAAGTAAAATTCTACATGAACTCAACCCATTTAACATGTTTTTGGTTCAAATTCTCCTGTCAAGTCATGAATTGCAAAGCATGATTATCTTTGTACAAAATGAAGTCTTTGGGAACCAAATAGTGCCTCCATTTCTTCAACGCTTGTATGACTGCGTAGAATTATTTGTCATGCATGGAGTACTTGATCTTTTCTTCATTCATTTTTTCAATGAAATACATGATCGACCTATTGTCTTGACTCAAGACCGCTCCAATGGAAAATCCACTCGCGTCACACCTGACCTGGAATGTCTTGCTGAAATCTGGAAAAACCATAATCGGTTGCTCAGTGATCTTCCTTTTCGGCAGGTTGAAGCTCTTCTCCGCTTTGTCTGTCCAGTGAAAATATTTATGTCGCTTCTTCGCCGTATCCATCATCGGTGCGCTAATTTCACTAAAGTTTCGGATGAATATCTTGTAGAATCTAGCCAACCCATGGAAGCTTCGAACTTCAAATACACTCTTCAGCGATGGCCAATCCTTAATCGCCTTTATCTTCTCTGAATCCATTTTCAATTCATTTGTAGAGATAACAAAACCCAAATAAATGAGTTATGTCCTCATAAATGATGATTTCTTCATATTAATCAACAATTTCTCTTGCTACAATCTCCTCATCACGACAGCTAAATGCCTCAAATGTCCTGCTTCAGTTTTGTTGAAGATTAATATATCATCAAAATATACAATCACAGATTTTCCAATGAAGTCCTTCATAACCTCATTCATTAACCTCATGAAGGTGCTCGGTGCATTTGTCAAGCCAAATGGCATGAAAATCCATTCGTATAACCCCTCATTGGTTTTGAATGTTGTCTTCCATTCATCACCTTCCCTCATTCTAGTTTGATGGTATCCACTTTTCAAATCAATCTTTGAAAAATATTTTTCTCTGCTCAAACAATCCATCAAGTCATCCATCCTTGGAAAAGGAAACCTGTATCTGATGGTAATCTTATCGATTACCCTTGAGTCAGTACACATTCTCCAGCCACCATATTTATTTGGGCTGGGCACTGTCGGAACAACGCATGGACTCAATATCTCTTGAATCAATCCTTTATCCATCAAATCTTGGACCTGTCTCTTAACTTCTTCATTTTTCTGCAGCATCAACCGATACACTACTTTTTTCAGAAAACTGGTTCCATATATAAGATCAATGTGATGACTTATACTCTTTATAGGTGGCAATGAACAGGGTAGTTCATCCACTATTATATCAACAAATTTTTCCAGCAACTCCTAGATTTCTTCCGGCAAATCATCTATTTTCGTACTGATCAAAACAATTTTGGGTTTCCTAACCACAATAAATTGTGTGTCTTCCTTCTTCTTAACCTCCTTAAGAAGTTCCTTCCCACTCATGAGAAGTATGACGTTGTTCACCTCTGGTACCACTTCTTTATCCTTAATAGGTAGCAACATGTGCATTCTACCATTGTTTTCGAGAGTGTATGTGTTCTTTTTCCCATCATGCACCACATTTCTATCATATTGCCATGGTCTACCCAGCAATATATGACAAACATCCATGGGAATGAAATCACACAAAATCTCATCTTTATATCCCCCTATTTTAAATTCAACTAAACATTGTTTAGTGGCATTTGCCTAATGTCCTTTTTGCAGCCACGAGACTTTATATGGGCTTGGATGCGCAACAGTCTTCAACTTTAGCTTTTCTACCATTTTTGTAGATACAATATTGTTTGTACTACCGTTGTCCACTATAACCTTGCATACCCTATCTTCGGTCTTGCAAGCAGTTCGAAACAAATTGTTTCTTTGGGCTGGGTTCTCTAGCTCCTTCTTTGGCTTTAAGAGAACTTTCCTCATCATCAAATATCTTCCACCCTCAGCGTCTTCTGCCTCAACATCCCATCCTTGAGCTTCGGCAATGTGAGTTTCACCACCTTTCTTCCTATTTGAACACTCATAGGATTTATGTCTGATTTTTCCACAGACAAAGCATTTCACTTCACCTCCTCTACCTCTTCCTCTTCCTCTGGCTCGAGGAAAAGTATTTCTATCAGCATACTACCTCCCCTGTGAGGTTCCTCCTCTCTCGGATTGAGTTTGTGGTTTCTTCCCCTCTTCTTTAGGCTTCTCAGTTTTGTCTTGGGTAATTGTCTTGCCTCTGCTTTGACTTCATCCTCGGCCTCTTTGAACTTGCTTTTGGCTCAACTTCTCTTCATCTTTCAGAGCCAACTAATAAGCATCTTCTACGGTTTAGATGGTCATCATGATCATCTCGTATTGAATATCATATTGTAGACCATTCATATACCTGGAAACTTTCTCATCATCACTTTCTCGATGACCTGCTCTGATGTTTATCCTGTAGAACTCTTTGGTGTATTCTTTCACTGTCATCGGCTTCTGCCTTAAATTATGCATCCTCTGAAACATATTGATTTGATAATCCCTGGGTATGGATCTGGCTTTCATTTTTGCAACCATTCTATCCTAGCTCTTGATTTTCTTCTTGCCCTTGCAACGCCTATCAACCTGTAGTTCATCCTACCACAGTGTTTCATGCCCTTTAAGTCTGGTAGCAACATGTTTAACTTTTTTGTCTTCTTCGACATCCTCATAATCGAAGTATTTTTCTAGATCCATAATCCAATCTAGAATCTCTTCAACGTCTAAGTTGCCTTCGTACATTGGAATTTCCATTTTTTCCCTGGCACCTATTCTTGCAACAGCTCTGAATAAGCGTTCTTCTACAACATCTTCGACTGCAATTTCTTCTCCTTTGTTTCCATCTTCATTTTCACTTTCAGCTTCGCTGATATCTACATCATCAACTATTCGCCTCTGTGCTGTCTCCATAGCATCAATCCTGACACATAATTCACGCATCTTTCTTTCCACTGCTGGATCAGGTATTTGCCTCTCTTCTTCTCAGTGGCATGGTTGTAAAATTCCCCTTTTCTCTCTACTACAGAAAGCAAAGAATTTGTTCTGGGCTCTGATACCACAACTGGTACAGACCCCCTTCCCTCAAGCCTGATATCCATGCAGGATATTCACTAGACCACAACAAGGGTTAATTAAAACCCTTGTCTAAGACACCAACGATTTCGGGTCTCGCAAGTTGGACAATTCGAGTGCAATGCCACAACTCTCTGCAATCACCAAAACATGAAATGTGAATGTGTTGAGGTGTAAGCCCCCTCTCTTCAGTCCTTAGTCCGATAGGACCACACCCATGCCAAAATGTAAGCACCTTCTGCAACTCGTGACTTCGCGAGTCGGAGTGTTGAGCTCCCGTGCACTTCCCTTGTGAATTCCTGAAACGCGATAAGTCAAAAGAGTGTTGACTCCTCCCAAGAAATGTGTTCACGCCAATTGTCACTCACTTTCACCTTTTCTGCACACTATGTCAGCACCACCTGTCACGTGTGACTTCGGCATTCATCATTTCGTAACCTCCGTGATCACAACAAAGGTTTATACACATTGAAACCCTGATATGCGATATGACGTGGGGGGTTGATCCAATGGTTTATCTACTGCTGAGATCCAACGGCCTAGATTTCCCTCCTTATACCTTGCACCTTGAGACTTGGAACAACCCAGGAATTGGTATGCCTTCCAAACCCACAAACTTTGAAACCCCGAGGAAATCTAACGGCTCGAATAAAACGCAATCAACGGCTCCTGTTGATCCTTGGCTCCCAGGGATGAGTTCCTCCTGATTTTATGGGTGTTGAAAGACACTCAGTCTTAATACCTCCACTGGTCTATCAAATCCAATGGCCCACAAAACTTCAACACTTCTCCTTGAAGCGATTCCACCGTCCGTTTTCAACTCCACAAGGAATTCTTTCCAAAGGAACGCTTCAAATTTTCTATCACTTCTGAGATTTCTTTTGCAAATTCAAGGCTTCCAAAAGGGTCTCTGCGCGCACTCCTTGTGACAAATTTCAAATAACCTTTGGTTATTTTGGACCTTCGTCTCTGTGCTCTCTACAACAACAATCTTTCAGTCTTCCTCTTGGGTTTGTAAAATCCAATACCTTACCCAGCCTACGCACACCTTGCATGGCTCTGTGCCTTGCTAGCACTTCTACCTGTAAAGACACAATTGTATACTTGCTAAGAGTTCTAAGATGAAACCCAGAACCTGCTCGACGCACTCCTTGTGGAACCTCCACTACACTCTTTGTAGGAGTTCTCAGAAAGAGAAACAAATGAAATTCATTCTCCCCTTATCCAGAATTCAAAAATTCAACATAGAATTCTAGAGCCTGCACACACACATAGCATTGAAAGAAAATGCACACAGAGAATGAAAACAAGCTTATAACATACCATTTAACAGGTGATTCCAACAACCATAACACACACATGGATTTGGAATCAAAGATTTCTTCTATTAATTCCAGTGCTCCTGTACATGGTAAATAACAACAACTAAAAATACATAAAATTCTCTATTCTCCTCTGCATCTCTACAGCTTATGAATTCTCAATTATGTTGTTACAATGATACAAGGGTTGAGGGTGTCTATCGTCCGTTTTCCCTCCTAAGCTCCTAAAATTGTCTAATCTATCATTTAAATCTACCTACTTGCATTAAACACACATAAATACCTATTACATCTGGCGGATAGGAACATACGCTCCAAAATCAGTTTGGATCTTCGAGGCATAAATGCAACTGCACTTTCCTCCCATCCATTACATTAATGTTTCAGATTTTGAAATTCACAGCGTTTTCACAAAAACATATTTAATTGCATCTACGTGTCCAACTGTCTCCTTGGTTTTAGGCACACACTTGGGCTTTATATGATGCTCCTGCATCAAAGAGGAATTTAGGGTTGATACATTCTTAGGAGTTACGAGATAGATTTGATAGAGGTTCTAAGGGATAGTTTATATAAGTTCATATGTGCTCTAGGTTAATTATGTCATTTACAATTCCTTAAAGGTTTAAAGTTATATGAGTCATATGGTTAAGGGTACTCATTGTGGATAATGGTTATTATAGGGTGAAAAATCACAAGGGTTATAAAAATTAAGATTTATAGGTTAAATGGGTTATGAGTTACAAAGGATTGTGGTTAGGAGTCATATGGGGGTAACTAAGGGTCATAGGAATTTAGGGTTGATACATTCTTAGGAGTTACGAGATAGATTGATAGAGGTTCTAAGGGTTATTTTTTATAAGTTCATATGTGTTCTAGGTTAATTATGTCATTTACAATTCTTTAAAGGTTTAAAGTTATATGAGTCATATGGTTAGGAGTACTCATTGTGGATAATGGTTATTATAGGGTGAAAAATCACAGGGGTTATAACAATTAGGAGTTATAGGTTAAATGGGTTATGAGTTACAAAGGATTGTGGTTAGGAGTCATATGGGGTAACTAAGGGTCATAGGAATTTAGGATTGATACATTCTTAGAAGTTACGAGATAGATTTGATAGAGGTTCTAAGGGTTAGTTTTTATAAGTTCATATGTGTTCTAGGTTAATTATGTCATTTACAATTCCTTAAAGGTTTTAATTTATATGAGTCATATGGTTAGGGGTATTCATTGTGGATAATGGTTATTATAGGGTGAAAATTCACAGGGGTTATAACAATTAGGAGTTATAGGTGTTATTCAAAGTAAGGGTTAGGAGATGTATGTCATGTTAGAGTTTAGGTGTTAGAATTAAAAAGTTTAGGTGTTACAATTATAAAGTTTAGAGGTTAGAATAATAATGTTTATTGGTGTTAGTTGTCTAATATTATAAAGGTTAAGGGATAGGTTTTATATCATTATTTTTGGTGTTAATGGTTAAATGGGTTATAAGTTACAAAGGAAGCATTTGTAACCGATTACATATTGAGTTAACAAATCAAGCATCTTATTCTAGTTGGATTTTTCCCATATATATATGTATGATCCACTAAAGGTGATACATTATCTTATGTATGAACCCATAATTTGAAATGTGTAAACTTCCACATCAAGCATGGCCACGCTAGAATCATGGGGTCATTGGACTAGGGGTAACTTTCAATTCAAGGCTAGGAATGACCAGGCCCACATCAAGTGAAGTGTTGGTCTCCAGTTTTGACTATGTTTTGCCTATATTATATCACAAAGACCTCCATTTCCATACCCAGTACTGACCCTTTTGGCCTTGTTATGACACACTTGACATCTCTTTACCACTCAATGGGGTTACTCAAGGTATTTTTACATTTCAAGTTATTTTTATGAATTTTGATACTTTAAATTAATATTGAAACTAATATGGCTTGAGTTAGGTACCATTTCTATTTTGAAACAGGATTTGCCAGTACCAGGTACCAGCTCGCACCCCATGGAGATACCAACGAAGCTGCTAAAGATCCGCGCGTTATGGACAGAGTGGGAGACAGTGCGATTTACATGACAGATGGAGTCATCACTCATATGATGGTTGAAGGCACAATTATAGAACTGAGTTGTTAATACTTCACGATTCACACTTTGTGACACTCCGTGTCACGAAGATGTGAAGACCGTTTTTTAACTGACTTCGAGTTATTTTCATATCTGGGATCCGTTTGAATTAATGTATTTTTGCTTTAAACTGTTATTGAGGAGGATCTATATAACCAGAGGATCACTCCTAAGAAACATTGGGTTATGTTATGTTATGATACACATTTATGTTAATACAATCTACCTTGGCGTTATGTTATTTCATTGTCATACGATTTGAGTTATTTCTCTGAGTAAATGGAGCGTGAAGCATGGCTAGTGTTTGTGTAGAATGAATTGAGTAGTTCTGGTTTTTCCTTCCAACGATTGTACCTTTTGGTTGGGCCCACCAAACAGGTTAAAGTCACTACTTTTCTCTGTCTTAGATTTAGTTTATTTCAGTGTTTTAGTATTTGCATGCATGTTAGCTTAGAGTTCAGGAATTAACTTGTTCAGATTCTTGCTTAAATTATTCTTCAACTGTATCATTTCCAGCTTACTAATATCTTCTACGTTGATGAGTGTTGAAAGCATGGTTGATTTCTGTAGAGTTTAGAGCATGAACTAGGTTTGCTTTGTTTCCAGTTTTCAATATGAACATAACTTAGAGTTTGAATGTACTTTGTTTTGGTTAGGATAGTTAGTTACTTTGCTTTGTTAGATAGTTAGGCTACTCTTCTTAGTTAGGATAGTTAGGTTGCAATTAAATTAGAGAAAGCTTCCGGTACCAGTAGGGTAAGTAGGATATTTCTTTATTTTTCCTGTAGAATAGATTTAGATTTATTTTCGATCCTTAGATTAATAGAATTTTAGGAAATACTCTTTCTGTTATGGCTTAGATAGAAATAGTGATGATAGATGATTAAAGGTAGTGTTAGATAATCGTGTCAAATCACATTAGATTAGAAATAGAAGCACCAATACTTAAGCATGGGACTGTTTTCTGTTGATGAATTAAATAGGAGATGATAAGTTTCAGGATAGTCATTAGGATTCAGTTTATAAGAGTGAATTTGTGTTTTCTTATAAGAATAGTCTTTAGATAGGGATTAGAATCTTACCTACACATACAGTGTAGCAGCTCTAAGTTTACTTGCCCTGGTTTGACAATTCAGTGTTTCAGGTCATTAAAATCTTTAATATCGCAGCCTGACATTTTAGGTGTCGTTTTCGGGGAGCTGTTTAAAAGGTAAGTTAGATAGTTGTCTTGATTAATTTTAGAATGCACTTAGTTTGGTGTAGTAGGTTGATAGTAAGAGGAGCTGTGGAAACAAAGGGGTGAAAACCGACATATCAGTTATCACAGGTACTCTGAAACACAATCTTAGTTTCTTTTTCTTTCATTTAGTATGACTTCATGAGAAATAGAGATCCTAGAGGTAGATTTAGGAGAAATATAAAACCACAAAAAGAAGAAACCTCCACCCAAAAAGCGATAGAAACTGAGACTGAAATTCTGGCTGAGGAAACCATAGAACAAAACCTAGAACCAGGAAACACCATACAACAACAAACTCAAAACCCTGGTGATCCAGCCCTGGATGACACAGTTGATCAAGAGAAAATACAAGCTCTTCTCAGGAACCCTAACTCTGTAGTTTCACAAATAACAACTACAACTGTGGAATCAAAGGCCATAGGATCCTCAAAAGGACCAATAGGAGATAACACTTCTGATAAAAAGAATCCAGAAAGGTGGGATTTCACACCCTCACCAAAGA
>JZKD02S0427212.1:164290-175957 GCA_000966675.3 Picea glauca
ACTTTGTAAAAGAAGAATTACAGAAATTGTTAAATGTTGGATTCATCTATCCAATTTCTAACAGCAAATGGGTTTCACCTCTTGTTGTGGTACCCAAGAAAATGACAGGAAAATGGAGGATGTGTGTAGACTTTAGGGAGCTGAACAAGGCAACCCTGAAAGACTATTTTCCTTTACCCTTCATAGATCAGGTTCTGGATACATTGGCCGGAAAAAGATATTTTTCTTTCCTTGATGGATATAGTGGGTACAACCAAATTCAGATTTCTCCTGAAGACCAGGACAAGACAACATTCACATGTCCTTGGGGCACTTATGCCTACAAAGTGCTGCCTTTTGGATTATGCAATGCTCCTGCGACATTTCAGAGAGTTGTCCTTGGTGTCTTTGCCAACTTGATTCATGACTATGTGGAGGTTTACATGGACGATTTTACTGTCTATGGTAACACCTTCAAGGAAGCCTTAAGTAACCTGGAGAAAGTCATGATTCGCTGCCAAGAATCAAATCTATCCCTCAGTCATGAGAAATGCAAAATGTTACTAACTGAAGGGATTGTGTTGGGTCATCATCTGTCTGCTGAAGGAATTAAAGTAGACCCAGCCAAAATTGAGGTGATAGTTAATCTTTCCTCTCCAAAAACCCAGAAAGATGTGAGAAGATTTTTGGGGCATGCTGGTTATTACCGTCGATTTATCGAAAACTTCACAAAAATAGCCAGCCCCATGTTTAAACTGTTGACAAATGATACATAATTCTGTTGGGATGATCATTGTCAGAGTGCTTTTGAGGATTTAAAAGAAAAATTGTCTATGGCACCTATTCTCAGAGGACCAAATTGGTCCCTTCCTTTCCACATCTCAACTAATGCCTCAGACACCGCTTTAGGAGGAGTGCCTGGGAAAAAGGAGAACCAACAGAATTATGCAATCTATTTTACTAGAAAAAACCTTACCCCCCCTGAATTGAACTACACAGTAACAGAGAAGGAATTTTTAGCAGTAGTTCATTCCATCAACAAATTTCGTCACTAAATTACTGGATATGAGGTTTTTGTACACACTGACCACTCTGTAATCAGATTCTTGATGAACAAACCAGTCACTACTGGTAGAATCACCCGATGGCTTTTGTTGATTCAAGAATTCAACATCACCATAGTTGATCGGCCAGGGAAAGAGAATGTAGTTGCAGATTTTCTTTCTCGTATTCCCCAAGATAGTACTGATATCCCAGTGAATGATAACTTTCCTGATGAACATTTGTTTGCAGTAGCTTCCAAGACCCCTTGGTTTGCAGATATATCAAATTACTTAGCTACAGGAAGGTTACCAGCTCACTTATCACCACCACAAAAGAAAAGAACTATCCATCAAAGTGCTTACTATTCTTGGGTGGGAAGTGATCTCTTCTATACAAGTCCTGATATGATTATTAGGAGATGTGTCCGGGAAGATGAAATCCCCAATATATTTCAGGCCTGTCATGATGGGCCATGTGGAGGACATTTCTCTGACAAAAGAACAGCATATAAAGTTTTGCAATCAGGATACTATTGGCCGACACTGTTCAAAGATGCAACGAAATATGTGAGAAGATGTGACAGTTGTCAGAGGATGGGAAGGCCCACTGCAGCAGACAAGATGCCCTTACGACCACAAGTTGTAATTGAACCATTCGATAAATGGGCACTAGATTTTGTAGGGCCAATTGCTCCAATGTCAAGGAAGAAGAAGTATATCTTGGTGTGCAGAGATTTTGTGACCAAGTGGGTAGAGGCGAAAGCCTTATATCAAGCAACTGAGAAATCAATGATTGAGTTTATGTATGAAAAGATCTTTACCCGCTTTGGTGTTCCACGAGAGATTGCCATCGACCAAGGTGCTCAATTTACTTCCAAATTGATGAAAGAACTCACAGACAAATATGGGATCAAACATTGTAAGTCCTCTCCATACCATCCACAAGCCAATGGGCAAGTGGAATCTACAAATAAAGTTCTAGAAGCAATTCTGACCAAGACCATACACTTACATCATAAAAATTGGTCAGATAGGCTTCCAGAAGATTTATGGGCATACAGGACTACATGGAGAAATACCACTGGTCATACTCCTTACGAGTTGGTATTTGGTAAGCAAATTCTCCTTCCCATAGAATTTCAGATCCATACATTATGCCTAGCAGCAGAGTTGGGGTTGGATTTGAGTGAAGCATAGAAACAGAGGGTCATGCAACTTAATGAATTGGGAGAAATGAGACAGGATGCTCTTCAAAGGACCATCCTTGTGCAAAGTCAACGTAGCAAGTGGCATGACAAATACATCAAGAAAAAGCATTTTCAACCAGGGGATTGGGCACTACTTTTCGATTCCAAATACAAAACTTTCAAAGGGAAACTTACAACAAGATGGTTGGGACCTTATGAAGTAGAAACTRTTTTTKATAAYGGTTYTRTYAGGATTAAAACCATAGATGATTCCCAGAACTCCTTTGTAGTGAATGGACATCGATTGAAAGTGTACAATAAACCCTTGTCAAAAGATGATTTCTTACAGGAAGTGGCCAAGCAAATAGAACTAAAGATAGTGGGAGAAGAGTCTTCTCCTCCTGCTGATCTTTGATCAGTCATGCTGTTTTAAAATTCTGTAAATAATAGATTTTTAGTAGAAAAAAAAAAAAAACATTTATTTTCTTTTCTTTGGATATGTTGATCTTTTATTTTCATTTTTACAGGTTTTTTTTCAGAGCAAGTACAGAACTGAACTTTATCACTCTCTCACAACAGGTAAGAAGGTAAGACTGTTTGATTTCATGAAATTTTCTTATCAATATAACTGACTTGTTCTGAAACAAATAAATTTGAGCTTGTTTGCTCCCTTTGACTGCTCATTAAAATATGAAAGGGGCATTTATTGCGAGGGATTATTCTTTGCCAGACCTGGTGAATTATTATGGGAAAGAAACCCCCTTAGAGTCTTCTTTTAGCATTTCCTTAGACTCTCCAAACATGAGGAAGCAATGAGCATGTACTAACTTGGGCTCATAAAATCCACAAGTAAGTGTTTACTGTTCAAAAAAAAAAATTTGTCTGCAAGATTTCTATCTGCACTCGTGTTGGATGATGTGGAATACGTTAAGGTCCACCTTCCAACAAATCTCACTCCATCGACATCAACACCTTATCTGGAGCAGAGATTAGAGATTATTTATCACCCTGGACTCTGCATGCCTCAATGGCAGATATCCTTGCTGACAACCCTGGGAATACACCAATGTCTCTTGGTTGATAGATCCTACAGGTGACTTGACACCAAAACCTCTATTCGTACCTGCTAGGATGTGTTCTAGGTACCTTGAGGCCCATTGACATCACTGATGGGTCATCTCGCATCGGTTAATGGAATTCATTAATGGCCGATAATCCGATGATTTCTGTTTGTGTTCGACTCCAGAACATCCATTCACACAAACCAGAATTGTACCATGGGTAGAGCTTTGAAGCTGTTGAAGACATGATTTTAGTTGATCTTTTTCAGGACAGAACAAAATCCAGGTTTAGGGATCATCATCGGATAATTTGTTGTTATAAACAGGAAGTTTTTCTCAGCAGGATATTATTGGTTCAAAATTCTCTGCAGATTCCTGATTGTTTCATCAGTACCAGTCAATACCAACACAGAGTTCATCAGCTACAGTGGTCATTAGAAATACAAGAGCAATTACAATTCTCGCGCCCTTCAAATCCAGACTTGACTTCAAAAGAAAAATTCTACAGCAAGACTTGCATAACAATGGGGATAGGTAATTTAACTCAGGTATGCTTAGTTCATGTTGATTTACTGTATTAATTTACATATTAATAGTTTGAACTAAGGATACCTTGTTTACTCCATAATGTTTCATCATATCCACGACCTGTATCTAATGAACTAACCCACCTTGAAATTTCATATCATAAAAATACACAACATTACCGGAGCTGAGTTCGACATGACTCGTATATGATAACACTTTGCACTCATGTACGGTTATCATCATTTGTCTACACACCATCGATCCCCACGACAATTCAAATATTTTCCTATGATTTTTCTTCCGACTACATCCTTCATCACATTCTCTTCCTTCGTCGCCCTCATCCAAATTTCGTTTCTCACCCATATACCTTCCCTGTGATATCAAGTGGAACCATGGTGGAAAATCGCCATGAACCAGAGACATAGGCAGACTTAGAGGCCCTTCCGGAGTATGAGGCAACTAGAGATATTTTTAAGAAAGCAGGTTGGGAGCCGTTTCTGAAGAAATTCGATGGATATAATGATGCAATTACGCTTCAGTTTGCTCTACATTTTCAGGGTGGGTTCGCTAAAGTAGGCGAGCTTGAGTTCGAAGTCACGGAGAAATTCATTTCAGAGGCAATTCAATTGCCCACCACTGGCCAGAGATGGACAAAGGGTCAGCCTGTTGACTAACATCTCTGCACTCAGCTTTTGAAACCACAGTACCGGGAAACACAGTGGTCCGAGGGAACATTGCGGTCATGGTTGGAACCACAGTGGGCTCAATTGTTAGCCATCCTCCAATGTTACCTCACGTGTGAAGGATGGTACACCATCGTATTTCCCTGCCATGCCCGAATCCTGTTACACTTTAAAGGTAATCACCTACTGAACATACCCTTCTTTCTATTGAAAAGTTTAAAAAAGATGGTCAAACAGGTACCAAAGGCCAAAGATTTTCGTGGAAGTCTATTTCATTTTGGTCTTGTTAAGATATTGATTAAGTCTGCACTGTCCAAGAAGTAAGAAACTTGGGATATGTTCACTATAAAAACCCTAGCCTCTGCCAAGTCTAAAGATAGGAGTGTTAAGCCTGCTCCCCCACAGAAGAAGTTGAACGCTAGCAAAAAGAGGGTTAAAACCCCGACCAAAGTCTGTGCTAACCCTAAGAACATACCCGATAGCACAATTGAAGCCAGTACTGGAGACCCTGATTCAGAACATTCAGTTGATGCTCATGGGTTTGATGGAGTGGAAACCAATAATGAAACTGTGAAGAATACTACTCCTACAGAGGCACGTGTTGAAATCTCGAGCTCTTCCCTAGCTGCTGAGAACATAATTGACGTGGAGGAACTGGCAGAGTTGACTGACAAACCTAGGAGAAATCCAAAACGAAAATGTAAAAGCACATTGTCAGGTATGGATAACTCTGTGCCTAGTTACCCACCACAAGAGAGGTTAGGAAGTGTGGATGATCATGAGGAGGCTCCAGAGCCCTCTGAAATGACTTGGACTATGTCCCAATTCATTTGAAAAACCCGTAAAGTGGATCGGCAGGCTACTGCACCCAAAGGAATTGAGCAGAATGAGCCAATTCAAGTACCAATAGGTACCCCTGCTCGGATACAAAGAGAGTTCACTCTTGAACATAGTCCAGTTGACAATCCCGATCCAGTTGACACCTCTGAACTCAATCCAAATCATCCAGATCCAGTTGACACTTATGAACGAAGTCCAAATGAGTTCACTCCTAAACTCAGTCCAGATCATCATTCTGATCCAGTTGACACTCCTGCTCAAAGTCCAGACGAGTTCACTCACTCATCCAGTCCTCAACCACAACCAGGACATGATCAAACATTTGAAACCTACTGTGAAATTTCCTCCAGTCGATCCTTGAAACCAATGGTAGAAAGACTAGAAAGCAGGAATAACAGGTTGAAAGAAAAGCTACAGGAATACACTATCTTGGACTGACATATCAAAACTGAGAACGAACTCATGAAAGTCAGGATAAATCATTTCTTGTCTAAAGTTGAAAGATTAAAATGAAGGAATAAGGGTGTTTTCCAAAGGAACGGGAAACTACAGAAGACTGCCAGAAAGCATATTATAATCAACCGATTCCTCAAGAAAAGAAATCAGAAATATGAAGAAACAGGAGAGGTTACAAATGTTGGTTGCAGCTGCTACAACGCTCTGATTGCTATCAGTCTTTGACTCCTTTTTTTGTTGCCTAAGGATAGGCAAAGACTTTTGTTTGGGGGCATGTTGGTCTCCAGTTTTGACTATGCTTTGCCTATATTATATCACAAAGACCTCCATTTCCATACCCAGTACCAACCCTTTTGGCCTTGTTATGACACACTTGATATCTCTTTACCACTCAATGGGGTTACTCAAGGTATTTTTACGTTTCAAGTTATTTTTATGAATTTTGATACTTTAAATTAATATTGAAACTAATATGGCTTGAGTTAGGTACTATTTCTATTTTGAAATAGGATTTGCCAGTACCAGGTACCAGCTCGCACCCCGTGGAGATACCAATGAAGCTGCTAAAGATCCGCGCGTTATGGCCAGAGTGGGAGACAGTGCGATTTACATGACAGATGGAGTCATCACTCATATGATGGTTGAAGGCACAATTATAGAACTGAGTCGTTAATACTTCATGATTCACACTTCGTGACACTACGTGTCACGAAGATGTGAAGACCATTTTTTAATTGACTTCGAGTTATTTTCGGATCTGGGATCCATTTGAATTAATGTATTTTTGCTTTAAACTATTATTGAGGAGGATCTATATAACCAGAGGATCACTCCTAAGAAACGTTGGGTTATGTTATGTTATGATACACATTTCTGTTAATACAATCTGCCTTAGCGTTATGTTATTTCACTGTCATACGATTTGAGTTATTTCTCTGAGTAAATGGAGCGTGAAGCATGGCTAGTGTTTGTGTAGAATGAATTGAGTAGTTCTGGTTTTTCCTTCCGGCGATTGCACCTTTTGGTTGGGCCCGCCAAACAGGTTCAAGTCGCTGCTTTTCTCTGTCTTAGATTTAGTTTATTTCAGTGTTTTAGTATTTGCATGCATGTTAGCTTAGAGTTCGGGAATTAACTTGTTCAAATTCTTGCTTAAATTATTCTTCAACTGTATTGTTTCCAGCTTACTAATATCTTCTACGTTGATGAGTGTTGAAAGCATGGTTGATTCCTGTAGAGTTTAGAGCATGAACTAGGTTTGCTTTGTTTCCAGTTTTCAATATGAACATAACTTAGAGTTTGAATGTACTTTGTTTTGGTTAGGATAGTTAGTTACTTTGCTTTGTTAGATAGTTAGGCTACTCTTCTTAGTTAGGATAGTTAGGTTGCAATTAAATTAGAGAAAGCTTCCGGTACCAGTAGGGTAAGTAGGATATTTCTTTATTTTTCCTGTAGAATAGATTTAGATTTATTTTCGATCCTTAGATTAATAGAATTTTAGGAAATACTCTTTCTGTTATGGCTTAGATAGAAATAGTGATGATAGATGATTAAAGGTAGTGTTAGATAATCGTGTCAAATCACATTAGATTAGAAATAGAAGCACCAGCACTTATGCATAGGACTATTTTCTGTTGATGAATTGTATAGGAGATGATAAGTTTCAGGATAGTCATTAGCATTCAGTTTCTAAGAGTGAGTTTGTGTTTTCTTCTAAGAATAGTCTTTAGATAGGGATTAGAATCTTACCTGCACATACAGTGTAGCAGCTCTAAGTTTACTTGCCCTGGTTTGACAATTCAATGTTTCAGGTCATTAAAATCTTTAATATCGCAGCCTGACATGAAGGAAGAAAATTAAGAAGGTACATGTGTTGTCCCATTCCATGTCATGAACAACAATTCATCCATTCATTGGGAACACTAAAACCTGACAAATCGATGACTCCACTAAATTAGGGTTTATGGTTTACACGATGAATTGATGATGGGAGAAAGTGGGTGTGTGAGTCAAATTTGAGTCCATAAACCCTCCCATATCGTTAAGGCACGTGAATAGTCTATCCATGTCAAATTTCAATGCATATAGAAACAGTTTGAAAAAATTTCAATGTTGGCCCCATTCACAGGTCACTGTTGCCCGTGTCTAGTCCTAGTACAATTTCCTTGTAAAATTTGAATAAAATATTTGAATATCACAAATTCAAAACTGCAAATTCAATTCAAAATAAGTGTAGTTGAATATAGAAAAAAGGAGAGGCATATTGTTTCAACGCAAAGCAAAACCAACGATTTTCGATGTAGATCGACTAGTCAAATTTGGATAGAAATCCCACATAAACGAGAGGCATATCGGACAATTTCAGACGAAAATATGATAGTATTTATTTTTCGCATGAAATCCCTGGGATGACATACCTACATCGTTGGTATGAGATGTTTTTGAAATTGCTAAATCTGATTTCTACAATTAAAATCTGCAATTTCGACGGATTTGCATTGAAAATGCTCATAAATGGTGTTTTTTTATATTTTTCAATGAAACCTAAGAACCTGGCATCCACGCCGACCATTACCAGAACAATGTATTATATTTTCGAATTAATGCCAAAAGAACAACATGTTGCTTTGACAAAATATTGGGATTGATCATATTTTATTCAAAAACGACAAAAAATTAAATTATGGTTATCATTTATTGGCTTATTAAAAAATATAAACATAAAAATGTAAATCCCTAGGATGACATACCTACATCATTGGTATGATTAGGCGTAGTCATGTAGAGCTCCTCTTGGATTCAAGAATAGTTCATTCTCTACTAAACAGGGGAAACCACGTGAAGGTGGAAGCTCTCATTATCCCCCCCGCCGACATCACTCTCAATTTCCCCATAGTACCTAATTTGAAACTATAAATAACATGTATCATATACTATATTATACAAAATAAAAACATATAAAGATCATATAAAAGATATAAACACATACCTCTTCTTTTCAACAATTAAATATCAGTCATCTTCTTCTTCATCCAGCTCAACATATGTATTAGGATCTAGTTCATAATCGATATTGGTGAAAGGCTCATTCATATCAACATCATCATCAACGTCATTTTCGCTAATATAGTTATTGATATTGTCAATGAGATCGTCGTCTCCTACATTTGGATGATCAATTTCTTCAACTTCTTCATCTGACACATCGACTACAACCACCTATTCTTGATTTGCATAATCATGATCTTCTTCCTCGTAATTATCTTCATCATCGACTACATTATTATACTTTACTGATCTTCCTCTTGGATCATATCTAACAACGTATGACCAACTTTCTTTACCAGGTACCTCTGAGTAAAATACTTTCTCACATTGACTTGGAAGAACATAAGGCTCTGTACTCGGTTCAAATGCTCTTGTATTAACCATGGTAAATCCATTATGATGCTCAATAACATTTCTTTCAGGATCACATCCATGCATATGTATCCTGTACCATTTAACCTCAAACAAAATTATTTTAAAGGAATTAAAATCACACTCAATTATATCCTCCAAATGCCCATAGTACCTATTCTCAGTTTCTTCCAGATTTTTGTCACTTCTAGAGGGAATGTTGGTGACCTTAAACACTGCAGTTATCCCACAATCCGAGGTTTTCATCTTATCATCCAACATTTTGATACGAAGTTTACAAACATTAAACCACATAGCCTTGTGATGTTTCAACTACAACATGGAAAAAAAGTAAAAAATACATTGCCAATTAATAAACCTCATATAAGACTTATTAAATATATAATTCAAAAATTAAACAAACCAAATACATTGAAAAATTGGGAAATAACTAGGAAAATGTGGGTAAAACATTTACTTGCATGTTTATCTTTTAAATCGAAGGCTAAATCAACTTCCCTTGATGTAAGATCAGGAAATTGATCTCGATGATGATGCGTTGTTTTAATCATCTTACTCACCCCTTCCCATGATAACCTATTGAAGTATTCTTCGGTATATTCTATCCAATGCTCCATCCAATAAAGCTTGTTTTCAATGTATAAATGTAAAGCATCCCACTCTCGAGCAACTATATGAAAAAATAAAAATTTAATATCATTAATTAGCTATTGTTAATAAAGGAATAATTTAATATAGTCCAATATGCAGGAACAAAAAATGTAAATAATCAGTATGATAAAATAAAATTGGAAAAATAAATGTGTAATATATTAAATCTACGTCAACATCTAATAATTACCTTTCACAGTCCTCATTTTACCTTTCCCCAATAGGACCTCCCCTTCAAATTTGTTGATGGAGTTGAGATGCCAAATGCGAGGCATGTTCATATTTTCTGGTAATTTAGGTAGATATTGACTAATATACACCATGCATTGATATACCATATATCCCTCAACCATAGAACCCTCTGGACATGCTCTTTGTCTAACAAAATCCTTCAATGACTTCAATTGCCTCTCCACCATCCATATCGACCTTGTGTGTACTGGTCCACATAATTAAATCTCCTCAACTTGGTTTCTGAGGTAGTGTTCTTGTGCATTGAAAAATGTTGGAGGTAGATACTGTTGCATTTGACACATTAGTCAAGGAATTTCTCTCTTCCAATACCTTATTTCTTCTTTATGGATTTCTTTTGATGATAGCCACCTACAAATGTCGACGCAATAAAATAATATCAAGGCATACATAAATTTGCAGATAAAACAAAATATGTCAACAAGTTCCACTACAAATGACATAAGAAGTACATTTTCCTTATAAAACATTACTTACCTCATGTATTTTCCAAGTACATAAATAATTTGTCTTATGTTGTTGTCAAAGTCGTCTGAGAGATATAAAGGTAGAACATACTGTAACAAAAAACAAATAATTATTATTTGTTTCCAAAAAATGTGTCCCAATAAGGAAATATATCATAACCTACTAATTACCTTAATGAATGTATGCGAGTCATGTGTTTTAACCCCACCAAAATCACATTTTCTCATTAATATATTTTGTATGTTCGACGAAAACCCCGTCGGAAACCTAATTTTTCGAATGACCTCTTTTACAATATTTCTTTGTTGCTCTGTCAATAACCAAGGAAGACTAGATTAGAATTAATAATAACACTTTGCAATGCATGATTAGCTTCCTGGATGTCACAACAAATCTTTCCAAATCTGTTTTTGTTAGTCCTTCCATCTAATATTTGTCATAACAATTATGTTATGTTCTTCCCAATATGGATTGTATCAAACAGATAAAATATTTTCAGGTTCTCGTAGTATGGCAATCTACTAAATTGCATCGAGTAACTTTTCATTCCTCGTGAAAGCCCATTCGTGCATTACCGACATCCGTGAAACATAAACAAATTGAAATTAACACTAATTAATCAAACAAAATGAAATTAATACTAAATAAATTAACCAAAGATTTATATAATATGTCATACATAAATAATTTGCAAACCTTGACGATTTCTAATATATTCTAACTTCCATAGGTGAGGTGTCATTCTTCGTGGGTTTTTTTCCATTCTCTTATTTACCATTGAATTTTGCTTTGTCTGTAGTTCAATAACTATGGTTCTTAGGCAGAAAGTGCGCAAATTTACCCTTTGTTTGAAGACCTACAAGATATATGAATTAATGTAGAGAATTAGAGTTACAATTTAAAATAATGCATGGTATTTTCAATAAATATATATAATATTAAATCACAAAAGAAAGTAACAATATACCACAAAATTGTGCTAACTCGGGAGCATCATGAATTGTCCATGATAGTATTCCATGGAATTGAAATCGTTTTTTCCCTATTGGTCTAGAGATGTCATACATAGTGACGCCAACCCATAACTTCAACAACTCAT
>JZKD02S0427212.1:176007-195415 GCA_000966675.3 Picea glauca
AAAGAAATGAAATATTTTGTCATACTTTAAAGCAAATAAAAGATAATTAAATACTTGGAACAATCATTGCCAACATTGTGTGCTCTCTCTTGATCGACATCCAAGGAGGAAGGTTTTTGTTTATAACAAAAACATGCCACACTGAGTACGTAGAAGGAAGCTCTCCAAATGGATTGACACCATCAACTGCTAACGAAAGTCTAACATTACGAGGCTCTTCTTTAAAAATTGACCACTTTTCTTCGATGTACTTCAATGCAGAACCATCTGCATGCATTTGAAGAACATCGTCTCGGCTTCTATTCTTTACATGGAAATCCATAAACTATGCTATACTTTGGCACCTGAACAACCGTTGGAAATGTGGAATTATCGAAATATAACGAAGAACTTTGTGAGGCACCTTTTTTTACTCTTTATCGGTTCGATATATACTTATTTGACATTGTGGGAATTCATTTTCTAATGCATATTGTCCATATTATATGATATGATCATTAGGACATGCATCAATAGCCCGATAGTCCATTCCAATTTCTTTCATAATCACGGATATTTCTCGATATGTGCGTGGCAAAATATTTGACATCGGTAATAGAAATTCACCTAACAATCTACAAAATTCAAAACAATAAGTCAATGTAAACAATATTAATCATCAATATCGCATCCATACTAATTTATAAATTAGAAAACACTAACAATATAGGAAAAAAGTGAACCTTTTAAGTATTTGTGAACATGCAAGCATAAATAATTAACAAATTAAATACCTTAGTATCTGTGTGAGGCATGTGTTTGATAAACCATTCAAAAACTTCAAGTTCACCAAAACAAATATAGCAAATAAAATGTTTGTTGTTGAGCCTTCATAAAGAGGTTGACATGACTTCTCAAGTAGAGGATCAACATCATGACTATCATCCTGGTTGTCCTCATCCATTGGAGAAAATGTGCCTTGGATCAATATATGTGTCTCATCTTCCTGATTCGAATCACTAACATTATCTCCATCCATATCATCATTAATAAATTGATCAACAACTTCAATATTATGATCTCGAAGTTCATCACCCAATAAAGGAGTATTTATGCTAGTACTTGGCAAACAACTCTCTAGAGGTTGACATTTTGGGGGCACCATCAATATATTTAAAACAACATAGAAAAGTTAGTGTGTATGGAAAATATAAAAATTTCGATAAGAAATATTACTAAAATTCATGACATGATGACTATTACAGAGAATAAATTAAATATTGAATCCTCTTACCAAGCGATGATATTCATAACCCCCTTCGGCGTGCCCCTTCTCCCTACAATGTCTTTCAGTTGTTTTTATTAAAATTCTTTTTCTTTGCAAGCCCTTGCAATCATAGCAAGGGAAATAACATTTTCCATCGCCCCTCGCCTCTAATGTCTCTCTTAATCGAGCAAGATTCCTGTCATTTTCATTCATAGTGACTATAACGAACCCTATCATTACGACTACCAGTGAAGGAAAAGTGAATTTTATTTTTTTTCCTTTTTAACGAGGCGACAACAATGAACCGCTAAACAACACATATGATGGAGGGCACCACGCCCGCTGAACAGGTAACAATCCACAATGACTCAACATACTAGCACAACAGCAACTGAACGAAACATGCGTAAAGCAACAGAGAGAAATGACTACCCGCTCGTTAGAGACATAGCTACACCTACAAGCTAAAGGACAACATCCACAATCCCGACGTTATGGTCTCAATGACTAGTAACTGGAACCCTTACGGAGCGCCCATCCAAACACGTTAAGGCGTTACCACCAAGGGCCAACATCAAACAAGAGCGAACACCCACAACGGAAACCACAGACTCTCACCAATCATCATTCACCTCTATCCAATAGGGCATGCCATGATCCCCACACCAGGGATCATGCCATCCCCAGGCGAGAAGCATGTCAATAGCCCTTGCACAACCTAACCTATCTGGGCCCTGAACTCAAGAAAAATCCAATGTGTTAGGAGCCGAATAACTGACAACAAGACTACACCCACGCTCCCAAGCAATAGGTCGACAACGCGCCAAATGGCATCCTCGAATTAATTTGCACGAAGGATCGGAGGATTATTGGTTCCTACAAGGCAACCCGATGGCGAAGGAATATGACCAAAACCCCCCCTTTCCAACTTGACCTAAGGCACAAGGCGCATATTAATGGTTAGCCAAGTTTAGTTTGCAAGATAAATCTACTAGTCCCTCGACCATTCATCTTGCGCCAGACAATCAACTATTACACCATTAAACAACCTGTCTACAGTCCCAAAATTTCAACCTTCATCTCCCTGTCTAACAAAGGATAAATCCATGTGGTTTATAAAAAAAAATAAGTTTTAGAACCTTTATCTCATTTAATGTCAATAAAATTTATTATTTTCCTGTGGAGCAAAACTACTTTTCCTTTCTTCAAAATTCACTTCACCTTAAAAGAGAGGTTATTTTAAGTACCTAAATAAAAGGTTAGATAAGGTAGTTGAGTAAGTGGTTAAGAATAACGATTAGAGGCTCAAATTGAGGAAGGTTCACGTTCAAAATTGTTCACCCAGGATGGAGAAATAAAGTTCGAAAACATAGAAACAATGAAATCGCTACCCAGAATCACATTAAGCGACTGTCAAGCAATACGTGGCACATTGTCTATAGGGGGGTGATGTTTTTGTCCATAATACCTTACAGAGAAGCCTTAACTAATTTAATCTATGTCAAAAGGGAGACAGGGTCACTGCCAGCAACTATCATCCAACCAAAAGCAGGGAGCTGACGGTAGAGGTGTGTGTTCGCTGTCTGATTACATACTCATTCCATCAACACCCAAAGGAAACGCAACCTATCCATGGCTAGGCTGTCCGGAATTAGCCACAACAGACGACTGTGGATTTAAGGCGGGTTAACGCTGTCTGTCCAACTAGATGGTACAAGGATTGCAGCCAAAACAAAATCACAGCCAAGGTACTGTAAAACGCAGCCAAGCTCAGGATAGAAATGCAGTCCATCCTAGGGTAACCACACAATCAAGGCCAAGGTAAAACGCAATCATTCCATTGCATAAGATTGCAATCCATCAGTAAAAATGCACAGGTATCCCTGATATCCTTCGTTGGGCAATGAGCAATGTCAATTCGCCGGGTGTCTCACAAGACACAGATCATTTCAGTAATGGTGGTCCTTCTGATTTTAAAAACACTTGACCGCTATTTTAAAGTCGTTCGCTGAAAAAAATGAATTAGCTTCTAAATAATTCCAAACTCATCTGAGTGATAAAACTGCTTCTTAAATATAAATCCTTCCTAAAAAGATAAAACGTTTCTGAGCAGTAAAATTGTGGGTACGGTGATAATGCGGAGTGTAAATATAAGTTAAACACAGAATGAGATAAATGCTCGACAAATAGGATTTCACTGTTTTAATAAATGTAAAATTAATTTCTTTAACAATTCTGAAGATAAATGCTCGGTAAATAGGATTTCACTGTTTTAATAAATGTATAATTAATTTCTTCAACAATTATGGAATCTGTGTAACGTTACTGGAATATAAAACCATTGTATAACGTTACTGGCATATGAAATCGCTAGAATATAATTAATTTCCATAACCTTACTGGAATATGATATCGCCAACTCTGTCAACGCAGTCTAGTATATATAAATTTGTTGTTAGTAAGGAATTTACAGTCACGGGGTACGCATAAAATTGCTACCAATGGACATTGAAATCGCAGTGTGAACAATTTTGAAAATCGCTCATGTATAAGAATCGTTGACCACAATGTGTGAACAATTTTGAAAATCGCTCATGTATAAGAATCGTTGACCACAATGTAAATCGCAGTCACCATGCAGATTACAATTAATTACGCTGAAAGGCATACACCTATTGACAATGGGTACAATTAATCACCTTTTAATTTAAAATTCTAATCTTATGACTAACAATTGAAGATGCTGGCATATTCTTAGTCGTACTCTCTAATCAATGGATGAAATTTAATACTCATAATTTCCTTGCATTTCTGAATGCTTCCGTTACCTTGTTTACTTTTTCACATTTACTTAATATGATTAAGAAATTACTTCTCTAACCATTGATTGGCAAGTTAATTGATTAAGAAAAATTAATATATATAAAACTCTGCATTGCCACGTTCCTTGAGATTACGTTTGTAGCTGGACGCAGTGGTAGCTGGATGCAGTGGTTAAGCTAGGCGTCGTTTCAACTACTTGCTTCGTGGTGTTTGCGTCGTTTCACCTACTTGCTTCGTGGTTAAGTTAGGTTTTCCACTACTTGCTTCCTGGTGTTTGCTTTTGTGGTATTGGGCATCCGCTTTTCTACCACTGGCTTCGTGGTGTTGGGCGTTCGTTTTTCCACAACTGGCTTCGTGTTGTTCGCTGGCTTCGTCGTGCTAGGCCTTCGTTTTTCCACAACTGGCTTCGTCGTCCTTGGCATTTGCTTTTCAACTATTGTCTTCGTGGTGTTAGCTGTTCGATTTTCAGTCACAATCTTTGGTGTTGTATTTCCACTCAAACCATTGTCTTTTCCATTTTGAATAGTAGGTGACTTTACTTGAAAAAGTGGACGTGTTGCCATCAAATCTCTGAGTTGAACATCCTTTGATTCAAGATCCATGTTTAGGGAATGCAAACTACTCTCCAACTTCCTTATTTTTAGTTGATGATGGGCTTTTTCTTCATCTAAAATTACTGTACGATGTTTTACATCACTCAACAATGAGCTTTTTTTCTTCTCTAGAAACTTTTTCGTCTTTGCAATTTCTAAAAGCTTATATTGTAAATCAACAACATTTCTCTCTTTCTCCATTATTGTTTCTATGTAGGTATCTCCTTCTTGACTGAATCTACTTTTGTCTAGAAAAACGCACTCTAACTTTGTTGTCAAATATGCATATTTCATTTACTAACCTTAATTATAAGAGAAACCCTAATTAGGGTTTGTAAATGGAATTAGCCTTTCAGTGTTCATCAGCCACAATCATGTGGCTGTGCTAGTATGTAAATCAAAGAAACCAAATGTAAATCGCAATCAAATGTAAGGGATTCACAGTAAAAAAATAAAATGAAATTGCAGTCAACAGATGACGAGATCGCAGTCGAGGTATTAACGAAGCATTGGGATTCACCATTTAATATCGCAGAGGTCAAAATGTACATCACAGTAACTAAATGTAAAATGCAGTCAAAATGTAAAGGGGATCGTAGAAAAAAAGAGAATGAAATCGCAGTCAAATGATGACGGATCGCAGAGATAATCAACGAAGCACAAAGACTATTCGATCAGAAATTAATCAACATAACGCGGAGATATCCAAACACAAGAAGGCGCAAAGACAATTATTCAGCCATGAATCAATCCACGGGGGCATATAGCTAGGCAAACACATCCTTCGCTCATCATCCGCGCACAGAAAAGCAGGGCATTTGGATCCATAGGTCTATTAACACCGAAGTGACAATTGTAGATCTAGCTCCTGGCGGACTACTCATGAGTGGATTGATAAGCTAGGGATGAAGGAAAAAATAAACCGCAATCATCACAAAACAATAAACCATAGGACATTCAAGACAGGAAGGGATCGAAGGCTATGGTAATCAATCAACATCGAGCTAAAGGCTATGGGCGAAATTTCATGCATCAACTAGAATACTAAGACAATCATTTTCTTTACTCATACAAAAATAAAAACATAAATCATACGAACAATATACCATGCTGAAATAAAGGAAGCGTACCATAGCCCAAGTCGCCCACTTTGAGTTGATGTCCCGCGCGCTCCGTGCAACTCTCGCTTGCTGACTGATGAGACTTCACCGGTACCTGCCATCCAACTCTACGAGTACTCTTCTTCCCCCTTAGCCCCCCTAGTTGCAAAGGGGCCTCGCACACTAACCAGAGAATCAGCTAGCTCCCAACTCGCTTTGCAAGGTCGAGCTACCACTCCTCAGTGAGATGGGTATCCCAACTCCCACAAGCTAAGTCGGTCAAGCATAAATTTCTGCAACGTAACGTTACAGATAACAGAACAGATCCATCATCCTTCTCCTCCCTCCATTATATAGAGTTTCAAAGTCCTTTACTTTCCCAAAATCCCATTTAATTTAAAGTTTAATAATTGAATCCATAAAAGTTCTTTCCGTACAAGTGTCACCCATCCCATTCATTCCTCCATAAATTAATTTAATTAATTAATTAATTACCCCTATTTCCCTTACCCACCTAAAATCATTCCTTGAATTGCTCCTAGGTGTCTCCATATTCCCTAACAAGTTTTAATGACTTTCCCCCTTATTAATTTACTAGTTGAGTTTATTTTAGAATGTTTTTAAATGTTAGATACCTTACTAAGTTAGACTTTCTGCTTTTTCCTTGTGTTTCCCCTTTCTTTTTATGTTTCCCTCTTTTTCCTAGTTTCCTAATTATTTTTTATTTCCCTCTTTCCCTTTTTATTTAAAACTCAATTTGGCAGGTGTAGAAAATTAACTTTTTCCCTTTTCCCTTTTTAATTAATAAATTTTAATTAGTATAAGTGACAAAACAATTATTCACCCCTTTTTTTTTTAATTTTAATCCCCAAAAGATTTTTATAAATAAAAAGAAATACTCACCCCATTCTCGACACATGATTAATGATGATTATCATTTTTATTTATTTATTTTTATTTTTATTTTTACAAACATATTTTTTTTTTACCGCAAGTTTTACCTAGACCTAGATTTTAATTTTTTAGTTTGGGCGACATTTTATTAGGGAAATTGTTTTAAAAAAAAATTATCACATTATTCATCCTAAGCCCATCTAGGTTTATTCATTTATTAATTAACAATGTGACGTGCCCTTCAGGACGTACTAGGTGCTCCAAGGGTGCCACTTGCCTCTTTATGTTTCTCCTGTGCGATGCGCCTTTCAGGATGCACTACGTGCTCCAAGGGTGCCACTCACCTCTTTCCATTTTTCTTGTGCAACGTGCCCTTTAGGACACACCATGTGATCCAAGGGTGCCACTCTCCTCTTGACTGACTTGGTAGACATCAAAAACCCCTCAAGTCAATACTCCGTCAGGTGATCTTGTGGGATACTAAGGGCCTATAAGGAATAAGGCCCCTGCCTTATTGTGTGCCCCTTAGAATCATCGTGAGCGATTGTCGCAGTCTGCCCTCACGGCATCGTGGGTCCTCTTGAACTAGGTAATCGTTAACTTATAGTTTGATCCAGGATGAGAATGCTAGTAGGTTGTGGTAGGGTTGTTGTCCACACCTCTCCCTCAACATCTCTGGTAGTCGTGCGTTGTTAGCGCCAGAAGTCACACCTGGATTGTGGAAGGTGTAAGCCTGATACCCATCAGTTTTATATCTCACAAATGAATAAATTGGGGTGATTGAAGGGGTGCTGGCCCAGGAGAATATCGTTTAACTCAGAAAACTAGGCCAGGCATGCACGAGCAAGGGAGGTCTTGATCTAACTTCAGTCAATAAGTTGAGCTAAAAATGAGTAGAAGGAAGACTTGATGAGAACAGTGGATGAGACTGCTATGAGCTTCTGGCCTTCCAGCACTTCATAGAAGAAAAATAGGACACTGAAATGTGGCTAAGTGACTCAGATACAATAGCACAGTGATCAAACCTTCATCACAATGCTACTGTAACAACTCGACTGGATCCTCCAATTCTGAGTCACTCAGTGTAAGAGAGAAAGGATGACACGGGGAATTGTTTCAAGACTGGTAAAAATACTGCTATGATCAATCATACACCACAACAACATAATAACTCTCGACTGGATCTTCCAATTCCGAGTGTCTTAACACAGTGTATACAGAAGTGAAAAGAAGCTAACTTTCATTAAACAAGAAGTCTCATATGCCTATACATAACTAGTGAAACCAATGCTTCATCAAACTTTACAATCCAGAGCCTAGCTCAACCATTGACACTAACAAAAACATAAAAACTGAGTATATATACTCAGAGGAACTCGCCCCTGAAAGCAGGAGAGTTGTTGAGCCATTAAATTCCAATTTAGTGTGTGCAGGCTCTTCTTGTTTGATAGGAACATCAAATCAGCATGGCTCTTGCAGGGGGGCCTACACATAGGGGTACCACCGACTGACTGATCCATAACTTCCAGGCCTTCCATTTATGGATTGAGCTGAGGCTTCAACCACCTACTCAATCTTCATTAATTGCTTTCTTCCCTGGAGAGTGGTCGGGACTATAGGCCCAAGGGATGACCGTGTGCATGCTCTCCAAGGCCCAAAGGCTGGCCTCCTTTTCTTTTGGCTCCATCATCGATGTAACCCAGGGCAAGGAACCCATGCCTTTCTCCAAAAGAATTTTGGCATTTCTTCTATCGGGGATTCTCACATGCTAATTCTCAGGGATCTCGATTCGTGGTATCGTGAAATCACCCTGCCCAAACCAACGGTTTGATCTTCTTTCAGACCCAACGGTCAGGATCATTTCCTTAGATGGCCTGAACAAGCGCTTATCTTTCTCTTGGCCCTGCATTTTGTGTGATTGTGGGTTGTGACCTTGCCTAAAACGAAAGGCGCTTTGTGAATTTTGAGTATCAACGATAGGAAGGGGTCAACTCCTTGTCCCTCAAACTCTCGGTTGTCGAAATCATGGCAGGGTTAACTTGTGTTAGCATCTCCCTTATCTCTCATCCATATGGTCACTGACTATGCCCATGGGCTAGGACCGTGGGCCCAACCCCTAGGGGTTCCATAATTTCGTGTTTCGGGGCTTTGTGCTATGGGTGCATTTGTTTGACGAGAACCCAAAAATGTTGACTCCCAAAAAGATCAAGCAATTGCCACCTGTCCCATGATATCAGATGGCTCCCTTTAATCCCAAGCTTCAGAACTTCGTCTCTTTGGGACTTTGTGTTTTCACGAGTTCTGATGACTCTGCTCCCTGCTCTTCTGACTAGCGAAATCGCGACTCTGCCTGATGCTATTCCTCGTGCAACTCTGTGATCGCCATAACCTGATGGCCGTCAATCTGCTCCATCAATGGATCCTTGCCAATGAAAACTAGTCTTTGCCCGCTCTCTTGATTTGATCCATTATTTGACCATTTCCAGCGTTACAGACTATGAAAATAGAGACTTGGATGGCCTAACTTAGGTTTGGGAAAAAAAGGCTCAGTGATGGAGGTAGAGGGGAGAAGTGATCGCCCTTTGGAAGAGACAGGGAAATTCAGCGCCGATATCTTTTGGGCATGTTGATAGGGAAAACTGGTCGGTCGAAAAAGATGGACGCGATGAAAGAACAATACATGCCGGAAGGAAAAATAAAACCATGATTGGGTTTGCGAAAATGGGAAAAGACAAGCTAAAATGAAGACTTAGGTAGATAATCACAAGCCCCAAGGTCTTGACAGGATTATGTGATAACATTAATCTCCAAGGGGGATGACATGCTCCCTATGAGATGCCAAGAGCGCACAGCTCCAATGCCTTAGTGTTGGGTTGTGGAGTATTTTATAAAACAAAAACATGAACGGTACTTACAATGGCGGGAAGCTGACTACAACCTTAAACAAAAAACCTCTTCAGGAAGTACCCATTTACGGGGCCACCAAAAACTTCATCACCCTCCAGATTTTGAAACCTGTAAGTGTTATTTAAAAATACTTCAGATATTTTTAAGGGCCCAATTCAGAGGGCTTCAAACTTTCTATGCTTTCCTCTGTCCTATCTAGGTGCATCCCATTTGAGCACTAGATCTCCCAGCTGGAAATCGCCTTTCTGTCAAAGGCCTGTTTGATCCTTTGTTGATGGTCATGAGTTATTTTCACCACGTTCTCTCTAATCTGTTGGACCTCCAACAATTGATGAATCCTTCTAATCATATCATCAAGCTCTCCTTGATTATCCTGAAATAATTTTACTATAGGTAAAGCCAGCTGAGAAGGAAAAACAGCTTCGGTCCCATAAACAATTTGGAAAGGGGAGATTCCTAAGGACCTCTTTGTTTCCACTCGATCAGCCCACAGAGCGAATTTAAGCTTTGAATCCCAAGCATTCTTATTGTATTCTAACAACCTTTTGATGAGCTTGATTAGACTTTTGTTAGAGGACTCTGCCAGTCCATTGCCTTGGGGATAATAAGGAGTGGAGTGAATTAATGAAATCCCAAACTACTCACAAAACTTGACCAAAGGCTCAGAATTGAAGGAGGCAACACTATCAGTGATAATTTTGTTTGGACAACCAAACCTTTCCATGATATCCTCCAGGAAGCTAATGATAACTTTGTGTGAAGCACTCCTGGTGGGGATAGCTTCTATCCACTTGGTGAAGTAATATTTTGTAGTTAGGACCACCTATGTTGACCGCTTGATGCAGAATGAATTTCCCCAATAAAGTCTAGGCCCCATTACTGAAAGGGTCCTGAAGCTACCACGGGCTTTAGTGGCAGAGATTTGATTTGCTGCTTTCCTAAGAATTTCTTATATTTGATACAGGCTCTGATCTTTCTGTAGACATCAGTGAAGTGGGCCAGTAATACTCATCCCTGAGGATTTTGTAGGCTATGGTCTTCTAGAAATGGTGTTCCCCACATAGGATGACATGAAACTCAAACATAATCTTTTGGGCCTCCTGCGGGTCTAGACATCTCAGAAGCAATCCCAGAGGATCTTTCCAATACAAGACCTGGTCAATGAGGCAATACCTGATTGCTTTGAGCTTTAAATCTCTTGCCTTTCTTTTTCCCATACCATCAGGGGACCTTAACTCCTGCAGGAAATATATAATATTTTTATACCAGGTGCATTCTGCTAATGGAGGGTTTTCTTAAGGGCAGCCATCAGACAACTCATCCTATTGAATTTCTGAGCAAGTGTTGATGAAGTTAACCCCCGACACTTTACAATTAGATTCAGCCAACAACTTGGCTAAACCCTGGCCTTTATTTAGTTTGGTGGGTTTTATTTCAATTTAAAAATTGAGGATTTTGGTGATCCACTTTCTCCTTCTCCCATCTATGTCGGGTTGAATGAGAATGTCCTTCACAAAAGCTGAAGGGACGTATGCAATAAATTTTGAATGAAAAACATAGACTCTGAAATCTTTAAGGGCCTTCACCAATGCATAGGCTTGCTTCTCCATGATGTCATATTTGGTTTCCACATCCCTCAATGCTCAAATGAAAAAGGAAATGGGTTGCTCCATCCCTTCAACATTCTTCTGTAATAAAACAGCTGCCACAGTGTCAAATGAAGAAAATGAGAAAATAAGGAAATCCTTTGAGTAATCAGGACTGGTTAGCACAGGAGATTCGGTAAAGGCTTTATTTATCAGCTCAAAGAAATTTCGAGAATCCACAGTCCACTTAAATTCATTTCCCTTCCTAAACCTGGTTGTTATAAGCTTTACCATTTCAGCAAAGTTGGAAACAAACCTCCTCAAAAAATCAATTTTTCCTAGGAAAGACTGGAATTATTTCTTGGATCTCGGGAGTGACAAGGTTTGGATCACTTCAACTATGTTGGGATCGATCCTGACTCCCCTAGATGATACTATGTGGCCCATCAACTTTCCCTCCTTCATGGAAAACAGATACTTTTTGGGATTCAAGGAGAGACCAAACTTACTGCATTTCAGGAAAACCCTTTTTAAATGCTCACAGTACTCTTTGTCAAACTTGGAGAATACTGTGATGTCATCCAAATAGATGACCATGAACTTGTCCCTTTATCCAATGAAAGCGATATCCATGGCTCACTGAAAGGTTGCCCCTGCATTCATCAGACCAAAGGGAATTTTGGCATACATGAACGTACCCCAGGGAGTGATGAAAGTTGTCTTTTCTCTATCTTCAAGTAAGACGGAAATTTGGTTATAACAAGAAAAACCATCAATCATGGAAATCCTAGATGCACCAGTTACCCTTTGTAGAATATGTTCCATTTTTGGCAAGGGGTAATTGTATTTCTTTGAGCTCCTATTTAGGTTTCTGAAATCGACACAGAGTCTGATTTCTCCAGTCTTCTTTCTCACTGGGACCAAGATGGCCACCCACTTTGAATACCTCAAAGGCACAATGATCTGAGCATTCAACAGCTTCTTCACCTCTCTCTCCATGATAGGCAACAACATAGGATTAATCTGCCTTAATTTTTGCCTAAATGGTTCGGCCTATTTTTTCAGTGGGATATTATGCTCTATGACAGTTGTGTCATACGTTATAAGATCTTTGTAGGTCCAGGCAAACACATCAAAAAACTACTTTAAAATATCAACATACTCGGCCCTCTGCTCCTTGGACAGACTTCTTGACAGCTTGACATACTTAGGATCCTCCTCTGAACTGATGTTGCATTCAGATATGTCAGCCTTGGCAATTGGCTTCTTATCTTTTACTGCCACATCACTATTGTCAAAGATCCTCTCCAAAGGGACTAGTCCCTTTGGAATGTGATTGCTTGGTAACTGCACAATGTGATGATTAGCAATCTTCTTTAAAAATACACCATCATGTGTGTTATTCTCATAATCATGATCCTGGTCTATATGTAATGCAGAAAACTGATCAACGGCTTCCAGGAATCTTTTGATTTCAAGATCATCCTCAAATACCTTCCAGTGCTTGACATTGTCATGTATAGAGGGTCTGTATTTTACTTCTATATCATACCTGAGTTTTGGTGGCAGGGGAACTTTCAAATTACTTGCTAAAATAGTCAAAGAGTCGACCATTGCATTCTCCTCTCTAAGAATGAATGAAATATTGAAAGACAAGAAAAAACTATCTATTAAATCCCACACTTCATTTCTATAATATTTGAGCCTTGGATGCTTGGCTTGGTAAAGATTCCTAACTTGTTTTACAACCAGCTCGGCATCCCCAAACATAGATATTTCTTTGATTCCCATGTCTCTTGCGGCCCTCAAACCCAACACAAGAGCTTCGTACTCTGTCACATTATTGGTAGCTTCAAATTCTAATTTGTAGGACATGGGTATGGTCTCTTGAGCTGGTGAGATAAACACCATTCCAACACCAACACCTTCCTTGGAGGAGGCTCCATCAAAGAACAATTTCCACACCGAGGTGATGGAGGAGGAAACTTCATGAAAAGTAGTGGACTAATTTCTGCATTTTGGAGGGGGATCGGGAGCATCGGTGAGTTGCAATAAACTGGATCCCAATTCAGTGTCAAGGGAGAAGATAGGATGTTTAGTGGGGTTAGCTTCATCACTGACGATGTAGTCCAATTGAGCTTCTTTGTACATCCTTCTATGATTCCCACCAAACACTGGAATGATAGCATATTTGAGGTCCATTTGTAACATTCCACCTAGCCTTTTTACCCAAGATCTTGACAATAGCATGCCAAACTTGGGGGAAACATCAGCTACCACGATATCCATGACCACACTCTTCATGGGAAACTGAAACAAGGTCATGACCAGATCTTTGATAACCCCAAGACACTCTACCCTCCTCGAATCGAAACAGTACAAATCATGGTAGGTCTTTGTGACTTCCAACCCGAGTTCTTCCATGACAGTTTTGGGCATGAGGTTATGGGAAGCCCCTGAATCCATCAGACAATTATGTAGCACCTTTTCATGTATGTTCGGTGACGTGTAGATGGGAGGGGATGAATCATATCAGTATTCTACCATAGGACCTAGGATGAATTATGGATTCTCGTCTTGAAGGTTTACTTAGTCTGTGGGATGGCAGGGTGGCTCGAGCTGCAATAGATTAGAGAGGGATTTTTGAAGTCCTCATGTTTGACTAGCTTTGAAAGGGGCATGAGAATTCTGATTTTCTGAATTTCATGCTCAAGATTAAAAGAGGATGTGAGCTTTGAGACTTCTTTTACTTCAGGAACAAGAATATGTACCACTGGAAAGGGGACTTGGATTTTATTACCTTTGTTGTTTTCTGCCACATCTTTATCAGGCTTCTCTGCTCTGGTGGGCCACTCAGGAACATAAGATGTTCCAGCCTTCTTCTTGGATCTAAGGTTGTATTTGTTTTGGCTGTCACTAGCCTTGTCTTCCTTGCTTATCTCATTAAGATGATTGTCCATGAGAGAATCCTCATATGTTGATTGAGTCAAATGAGGAAAAGGGGAGGTGTCTCCGATACAATAAATTTTGAGGCAAGCCCTTCTTCTTCCCTCTTCTCATCATCAACCAGTTTATTTTGGAGAGGGGTTTCAACTCTCTGATCCTCTCTATCTCTATTCATGTGTTCCCTTGGCATAATTTGAGGATAATTATTATTCGACCTCCTGAATTTGCCTCTGCCATCAACGTTTTGAGGATTTTTGTATGTCGGCCTCCCCTCCATTTTGATTTTCTCCATCTCTGCAAACAGATACTTTACCATCTTTGTTAATTCATATACTTGAGGGTAACTTATAGAAGAACTAGAGGTTGAGGCCTCAGACCTCCCTCTTCCCTTGTCTCTGTCATATTTTCTTCTAAGCCTGTTAACTGACAACACGTTGGATTGTACTTCCAGGGTTGCATCTTGCATGTTAGCCAAGGAGGTAGCCCTTCTTTCCCTGAGAAGGAGGCATAAATTAGGGTCAAAATCACTAGCATAAGTGATTTTGGCAGAGACTTCTGAGGGATTTATCTCAACAGGGGGCTTATTATACATTTTATTGAATCTTTTGGAGAAGTCAGAGATAGGCTCTCCTTCCTTTCTCTTCAAGGACCCAAATTCTATCATGTAATACATGAAATATTTTTTATCTCCCCATTGTCTGAAGAAGGCATTGTCTAGAGCTTCAATCCGAGCAATAGATCTAGGGGTCAGTCCCCTAAACCATTTCCTAACCTCACCATCAAGGCTCTGGATAAAGACTCTCATCCAGACATCTTCATTTTCAATATTCAGATTATCTGCATAACTGTAGAAGGCAGCCAGGTGCTCTTTTGTAGTTACGTCTTCTTCTCCAATGAACTTGGGAATGTATTTTAGGTAGTCTCTAGTAGGAAGGGAATTTAGAGGCTGAGGTAAAATGAGAGGAGCATATCGGGCAGCTATTATAGAGTCCATTATGTTTCCGGGTGGATTATATCCTACCATTGGAGTGTGAATAGGAGGAGAACTAGGAGAGGATGGAGTCAAGGCAAGAGAAACTGGGACTGAGCTTGCAGGAGGAAAAGGAAACAACAGAGGGTTCGAGGAGGATTCTAATGGGTTTAAGGGAACAAAGGTTTATCTTCACTCATCAACAACAACAACAATAGGAGGAGGGGTGGTAAGGCATGGGGTGGGAAAATATGCTGAGGTTTTGGGTCTAAACCACGGTGCACCCTCAGGGGAGAGAGGAGTGACAAGGATTTCTCCCTCCAATCCCAGATCAGGAAGGGAAAACGCAATAGGAAAACTCCCAAAATTCAAAGTTCGTGAAACTCCTGTAGACAGTATGATAGGAAAATGAGAAGCATATATGGGAGTTTCTAAAGGATTAAGGTGAAAATCACCAGAAATACCTAGTTCAGCAGTAGAAAATCCTTCTCGAAGGGCCTTTCCCTTTCTGATAAGTTTCTCCAGATCTGCTTCAGGTGTTGCTAAAGGCAGCTTCGGGGTAGACCGTGTGTGTCTACCTCTGGAAGCCACAACTGAAATAGTAGATTCACCACAGTGGAGTCGTCACAATGGAGTCGTCAGGTGCATAGTAGAAATATTATAGGGCTCTAAATCCTGATGCACCTTCAGGATTAGAGGGTCAATCTCATTCAATCCCAGGGAAAATATTCAACTTCATCCTCAGTAACGGTGCCAAAAATGTTAGCACCAGAAGTCACTCTTGGATTGTGGTAGGAGTAAGCCTGATACCCATCAGTTTTATATGTCACAAATGAATAAATCGGGGTGGTCGAAGGGTTGTTGGCCCAAGAGAATATTGTTTAATGTAGAAAACTAGACCAGGCATGCACGAGCAAGGGAGGTCTTGATCTAACTTCAATCAGGAAGTTGAGCTAAAAATGAGTAAAAGGAAGATTTGATGAGAATAGTGGATGAGACTGTTATGAGAATTCGACCTTCCAACAGTTCATAGAAGAAAAACAAGACATTGAAATGTGCCTAAGTGACAAAGATACAACAAAATAGTGATCAAACCTTCATCACAATGCTATTGTAACAACTCGACTAGATCCTCCAATTCCGAGTCACTCAGTGTAAGAGAGAAAGGATGAAACAAGGAATTATTTCAAGACTGGTAAAAATATTTCTATGATCAATCATACACCACAACAACAAAATAACCCTTGACTGGATCCTCCAATTCCGAGTGTCTTAACACAGTGTATACAAAAGTGAAAAGAAGTTGACTTTCATTAAACAAGAAGTTTCATATGCCAATACATAACCAGGGAAACCAGTGCTTCATCAAACTTTACAATCGGGAGGCTAGATCAACCATCGACGCTTACAAAAACATAAAAATTGAGTATATATACTTAGAGCAACTCGCCCCTGACAGCAGGAGAGTTATTGAGCCATTAAATTCCAAGTTAGTGTGCACAGGCTCTTCTTGTCTGACAAGAACATCAGATCAGCATGGCTCTTGCAGGGGTGCCTTCACATAGGAGTACCACGGGCTAACCGCTCCAGACCTTCCACACCTTCCATTTATGGATTGAGTTGAGGCTTCAACCACCTGCTCAATCTTCATTAACTTCTTTCTTCCCTGGAGAGTGGCCAAGACTATAGGCGCAAGGGAAGACCATGTGCATTCTCTCTAAGGCCCAGAGGTTGGCCTCCTTTTCTTCTAGCTCCATCCTCGATGTAGTGCAAGGCCATGACCCCGCACCTTTCTCCAAAATAATTTCAGCATTTCTTATGTCGAGGATTCTCACTTGCTAAGTCTCAAAAATCCCAATTCTCGGTATTGCGAAATCGCCCTACCCAAAACAACAATTTGATCTTCTTTAAGACCTGACGGTCAGGATCATTTCCTTAGCCTGCCTTAACAGGTGCTTACCTTTCTCTTGGACCTGCTTTCTGTGTAACTATGGGCTATGACCTTGCCTAAAATCAAAGGCGCTTCGTCAATTTCGAGTATCGGCGATAGGAAGGGGTCAACTCCTCGTCCCTCAAACTCCCAGCTATTGAAATCGTGATGGGGCTTAACTTGTGTTAGCGTCTCCCTTATCTCCCATCCATATGGTCATTGGCTATTACCAAGGGTTAGGATCGTGGGCCCAACCCCCAGGGGTTCTGTAATTTTGTGTTTTGGGGCTTTGTTCTATGGGTGCATTTGTTTGACGAGAACCCTGAAACTCCGACTCCTAAAAAGCTCAATCAGCCTCCACCTGTCCCACGAGATCTGACGGCTCCCTTTAATCCCAGGCTTTAGGACTTTGGCCCTTCGGGAATTTGCGTTTTTGCGAGTGCTGATGACTCTGCTCCCTTCTCTCCCAACTCGTGAAATAAAGACTCTGCCTGATGCTATTCCTTGTGCAACTCTATGATCGTCATCACCCAATGGTCATCGATATGCTCCATCAATGGATCCTCGCCAATGAAAACTGGTATTTTCTCGCTCACTTGATTTTATTTTTTATTTGATCGTTTCCAACGTTACAGACTGTGAAAATAGAGACTTGGATGGCCTGACTTAAGTTTGGGAAAATAAAGGCTCAGTGATGGAGGTAGAGGGGAGAAGTGTTAGAAAAACAGGACTGTGGAGAAATAAAATAAAACAAATGAAGAAACAAAACACAGAAGATACACAATACAATAGAGACACAAATTTACGTGGTTCACCTAGTGTGGGCTACGTCCACAAGAGAAATTGCCAGGTCCTTCCTTTATTATTATCCATCATATGAAGGGATACAACCTACAGCAAACCCGCTATAACTTCCTGTTTTTTCTCTCACAATATTCTATCTCAGGATACAATATTCACCATTAACCATCGATGAAATACATTTCCCTCACAAAAGAGGGTTGCCTTCTAGGGGAAAAAACCCTAACATAATCTCTATCGTTAGATCTGCAACCTTATAATGAACGGTCCAGATTTACAATGAAATTACAATATACATTTACAAGGAAATTTTTCCTTCAGGGGCTTCTCCCCCGAACCTCCGCTTGCCCCCAGACCCCTAGCCAGGCGGATAGCCCTCTCAGACCCTACAAAGGGGGTACCCCCCCCTGCACTCCCCCGCGTGGAAGAGTGTACATACTTCTGGGGTGTAAATACTTCATGGGGTATAAACACGGCTGAAAGTAAAAGACCTCTGAATCAGGAAGATAATCAGGCTCCACAACCAACAATCTCCCACTTGGAGACTGATCTCAACAACTCCACCGTTGTTGTATATGTTGGAATCTAAACCTTCTTGGACCTGGAAAATTTCTCATTTTCATATTCATTCTTGAATACCAACTAAAACTGAAACTCCCTTTGTTAACATGTCTGCGGGATTCTGTCTAGTGTGTATCTTTTCCAACTTCAAATGTCCATCTTTCAAGGCAGATCGTATGAAGTGGTACCTCAACTATATATGCTTAGTCTTCGAATGGAAGGCTGATTTCTTTGCAAGATGAATGGCACTCTCACTGTCACAGTATAACCTACTATTCTCTTGCTTCTTTCCCATTTCCTCCATAAACCTCTTTAACCAAATCATCTCTTTACTAGCCTCTATAGTAGCAACATACTCTGCCTCTATTGTTGAAAGTGCAACAACCTTTTGCAGTTTTGAAATCCAACTTACTGTTGTTCCACCTATAGTAAACACATACCATGTGGTACTCCTCCTGCTATCTTTATCACCTGCCATATCTAAATCAACATATCCTTGTAGAATAGTTTCTGAACCTCCAAAACATAATGCATGAGTAGTAGTACCTCTCAAATACCCGAGAATCCACTTTACTGCCTCCCAATGTTCTTTACATGGATTGTTCATATACCTTCTCACAACTCCCACTGCATGTGCAATATCTAGTCTTGCGCAAACCATTGCATACATCAAGCTTCCAATTGTTGATGAATATGGGACCCTGGACATGTATTCTACTCCTCCTGTGTCTTGGGACACATTTCCTTAGTTAATTTGAAATCGCTGGCCAAAGGTGTACTAACTGGTTTTGAATTCTGCATACTAAACCTCTCCAACACCTTCTCTGTGTACTCACCCTGAGACAATGATAATTTTCGATTTTTCCTGTCTCTTTTTATTCTCATGCCAAGGATTTTCTTTGCATCACCCAAATCCTTCATCGCAAATGAATTAGCTAATTTCTTCTTGAGCACATTTATATCCTGCATATTATACCCTGCAACAAGCATGTCATCTACATACAATAGCAATATAATAAAGCTTCCATTTTCTAGCCTTTTAAAATAAACA